>BLFK01000915.1:781284-798784 GCA_014634185.1 Astreopora myriophthalma
CGCTAGTAGGAGCGCCTCCGGCGCTCAGCAAGAATTGGGGATAAACGAACACCCCTATCGAAACCTTAGCTACGCGCCTGCATGGAGAGTTCACCGGTAAAAACATGCTCAATTATAAAAATAGATCTACCTCTAATTCCCGCAATATACAACGCGCCAATAGCAACGCAAGGACAAATCCAAGTACGAGGCAAAAGAAAAACACCAAGAAAACATAACCACCAAGTGTGTCTAGCTTGGTAACTCTTTCCACCACGGTAACGGAAAGGCATTCACCGTCCATTTCTATCTTGCTCTGAACAAGAAGAAATGAGTAATTGGCTTGACAGAAAAATAACAATTGCGGGCTCAACTGATGCTTCAGCGCTGCTTCTGTTTACAGAAACACCATAGCAACAGTCGCGAGAGCACAGCAGAAGGCTCTTTCACACGTAATAGCAGTATTGTTGTAACATCAATATTAGCTTGTAGTACATTTTAAAGAGTTTGACATCGTTCGACGGCTATTAAATTTACATGAAAGGTCACACGAAAGTAATTCGAATGCTTTTTTTCATACCCAGTCTCTTGATCTCATTTCAAAGACGAGGTTACATAGCACTATCTTTCCGTACATTTTCTGTTCACTGATTCAGTGAGGTTACCTTTAGGATGCCAACAACAATGATTAGAAGTAAAGTGAAGTATAAGAAAATTTCAAATGACGATGGATACGTTGATGCTCAGGTTTGTGACATTTTTTACGTCCTTCCGACGAAAAAATTGAAAGAATTTTTTTTTTGGACGTTATATTCGGTTCCTCTTACATGTAGCTCTGGGAGTCGCTTCGGCAAGATTTCTGTACAGGTCCCCACTTAATTATGCATGCATATTCGTAGCAAAAGTCTATTCACGCTCGTTCTTTTTGGAAGAGGGTTGCATTGGTAGGAATATGCATGTATAATTAATGTAGGAAGCTGTGCGGAAATCTCCCACGTCACGAGTATAAAAACCCTTCCAGAAATGCTTGTCTGGAGCACTTTGAAACTACGAAAACAACTAAGTTAAATCTGAATTGAATTTAAATATTTACCGATGTATTTTCTTTTTAAGGCCCATAATGTTAACTACCAGGTAACCAGTATTTTATGAATAAGCCTTATAAAACGACTTATATGTTCTATCCAAGGTCAGTTTTAGAGCAAGCACAGATTCTCTGAATGTCTGAATACACTGTTGGCTGACTTGGGCTCATTTAACTCATTACACGTCACCACTCTTGATTTTATGCCTGCAAGCACATGGGCTGAAGGCCATCACATGAAATCGACGCAAGATGGCACCCAAAGCATAAATTGACATGACATCCAGACTGATCCTTCCCACAATTCCTTTCACCGGCACGATTAGTATGTCAATAGTATCGCTTCTCTCAAACACAATTTTTCTTCTTGTTATTATTATTATTATTATTATCATTATCATTATCATTATCACCATCACCATTACCATTACCATTATGGTAATTTTCCCGCATAATGTTACATGGAATTTGTGAAAAAACCTTCAATGCTTTCTTCAGTCGTATAATAAATCTCTTATTAACCAAGCTTGCTCGGGACCGTACTGGGAGAATATTGGCCCTCGGTCTTTTTTGTACGGACCTCGCTCCGCTTGGTCCCTACTATCAAGACCTCGGGCCGATATTCTCCCAGTACGGCCCTCGCACTTGGTTAATAAGATATATATATCTATCCTTTCGGCCGTCATCCTCTGAAGAGATGGATCGTGCACTATCTGCGTTATGTGCTGCCATTGCTGAAGTTCGTGCGTGGCTTATCTCTCCTAAACTAAAATTCAACAATGCCAAAACTGAATTTATCATTATTGGTACTCGCCAACAGCTAGCTAAAGTGGAAATATCTTCTGTGAAAGTGGGGACAGCTGACATAGCACCCCTGACCAGCATCAGGAACCTTGGTGCCTGGTTTGATGATAAAATGTCTATGAATGATCACATCAACAAGACCTGTAGTAAAGCCTTCAGAGGACTTTACAACATTAGACAAATCAGAAAATTTCTTTCAACGGACACTACCAAAATATTAGTCCACGCCTTTGTAACATCGCACTTGGATTATTGTAACTCACTACTGTTTGGCCTACCTGCATATCAACAAGAACGTCTTCAGAAGGTGCTTAATGCAGCTGCACGAGTCATATGCTTTATTCCCAAGTTCAACCACATTACATCATCGCTTATAAAACTACACTGGCTTCCAGTGAAGCAGAGAATTGAGTTCAAAATTGCTCTATTAGTGTTTAAAGCAGTAAATGGCTTGTCTCCTGTGTACCTGACTAATTTGCTTCAGATTCAGCCAACACGGAGATATCAACTTAGATCTGATGATAAGGAACTACTGTTCATACCAAGATCTAAATCAAAATCAGGTGACCGTGCTTTTACTATTGCCAGACCAAGAATATGGAACGATTTACCACTTGACATTAGACTATCAGCAAATTTGGAGACTTTTAAAAAAAATCTTAAGACTTATCTTTTCAAAAAGGCTTACTATTGACTCCTAATTGCATAATTGCCTTGAACTTTTTTGACCAGGTTGTATATATATTTTTTCTTTTCTTTTATGTATTTAGATATATACACACATTTTATGAATTTTAGATATATACACCATTTTATGAATTTTTATTGTAAAGCGCTTTAGAATATTCTATAGTTTAAGCGCTATATAAATTTATATATTATATTACAAGTTGCACACGTCATCAGATGGATGCACGGCCGTGCGTATGTTGAGAAATGTACCATGATGACGCCAATAGGAATTAGATTAGGGAAGCATGCGCGCTATGTTATAAAGGCCTATTGCTATTGCTATTTCTGTTTCTACGTGTATTATTACACTGTCCCCCAATTCAAACATATGTTTTACCTTTAACAAATGGTAAACACCATAACATGCACTATTGAGTTATGGATGCTTGTGGGAGGTTGCTAAGCCCGAAAGAAGCGTAAGAGTTGCATGAGGAGATACCCGAGTGCAACTCTAGCTTCTTGAGTGCTTAGCAAACCTCCCAAGTGTTTTCTTGCAACACCCTTAGCTGGTCCCATTTTGAGCCTAACCAAAAAGCAGTGCCATCATGTAGTGGGTTTGGTTGTAGGGTTCATACTAAATAATAAGTATATTATGTTTTTGTTTCTTCAGTTTATCAAACCACCCCCTAAGGTACCTTGGAGGGCCATACTATTGGCAATATTCCTGTTCTCTGTAGGAACATTGTTGCTTGTTGTTGGATCTTTACTCTTCACAGGGTATATTGATGTTAAGGTAATGGTGCTCAATTTTTCCCAGCTTGTCAATTGCAGAAGAATCTGCATAGCTTGTCTTTGGAATTGTACTTTTTCCACATTGTTTGTGATATCTGCATATTTAAGCTGATACCAACCCTAGGTATATTTGCTTTGTTGTTTTTTTCCCTAGATCAGGTCTCCTTTTACCATGGCAGTGTTGTATACTTAAATGCATGCATTCATCAAACTTGAATTTTTTTTGTTCACAAAGGTGACAGCATGGCATTCGTCACACAAAAGAATGTATTAAAAGGCCGTTTCCAAAAGTTCGCTTCAGTCTCGTTTTCCAAGAAAGTCCAAGTGTGAAATTTTTGATGGTAATAGATTGTTTTCACCTGAACAAAGAAACGGCGACTATATTGGTGTACCAAAATAATCCTCAATCTATTGGTTTACTTTACGTGTGAATCAATGAAAACTAATTTGCATAAGAAAGACTTCACACTTGGACTCCCTTTGAAAAAGAGGCAGAAGTGAACTAAAAAATGGCCTTATAGACTGTAGTGTTCAAACTCTAACATCACACGTTCTCCTTTTACCCTGTATATTAGCCACCGCTCTTAGTTATTCCTACTCCAGCTGATTAATAGCCCTTAGGAAAATTCCGATGCTACAAAATGTATACTACTAAATACTTCCGAGAGGTCCCCTGTGGCCAGGAAGCCTGGACACTACATAGACCTCTTTAGCTTTGTACCCTAATTTCCCATATTTTCAGATAATGTAACAGTCTCCCAGGAACTGTGTCCTTACATTTTTTTTTTCTTCCTGCCAGTGTGCAAATGGTAAACTTTTAAAGAAACTGTCCCCCGACACACAGTCACAGGGTTCCTTAAGGCGGAAAACAAACAACAAAGCTAAAAAGGTCTATTGCCGTCAAAGTGTCGTCAACATCTTCAATCACCAGTCCTTTCTTCTTTTCCCGACACTAATAAATGTCTTTATTGCACAATGTGGTCACCATTTACTTGTGCACTGTCTCATAATTTACCCCCAGTTCCTCTATGTTAAACAGAAGTTAGGTTGGTCAGTTTAAAATATGAAAGCCACGACAAGAGCCGTGTTAACTGAGCTATGTATGATGGCCAAAAAATAGGTTTGTAGAGAGAGGACACAGCTTTTGTCACTTTAGCCCTATATCTTTCAAATTACGGGTAGACACAACTGTGGTGTTGTGTCAATCAATCTTTGATGACTATTTCTTTAAGCATGTTTTCCCCTTAAGGAACCCTGTCACTGTTTGCTGGGGAATTGTTTCTTTAAAAGGTTACCATTTGCACACTGGCAGGAAGAAAAATGTAAGGACACAGTTCCTTGGAGACTGTTACATTAGGGTTTATGATCAACTGTGTGGCTTCATAGCTCAGTTGGTAAGAGCACTGCACCAGCATCGCAGAGGTCGTGGGTTTGAATCCCGTTGGAGTCACTTGAATTTTTCAAGTGCATATCAAAGACAATTGCTTAAATTGTCCAGAAAGTGTGAGGATCGTTTCTTCAGTTGATTTCTAAACTGCACTTCATAATCGTTTCTTTAAGCATGATTGTGTTAGTTATAATTACCTTTCACACCTTAAGCAACAGTTGTTTTTCTATTCTACAGTATGCAGATCGGACATATCCAATGTTGATCCTTGGTTCACTTATGTTCATCCCGGGATTTTATCATGTTCGAATTGCATATTATGCCTGGAAGGGCTATAGAGGATATTCATTTGAAGACATTCCTGACTTTGACTGAATATGAGACAACAGAAGACTAGGCAAGAATATGATTCCATCTGCTTCAAGTAGACTTGGATCACTGCAAATCGCAGACATGCATTGAAGAAATTTTCAAGACTGGAAAGGTCCAGGAAATTAAGCTAATCTGCTGTGCATCTAGTTGGAGCCAGAATGATGTGGTTCGTGGAAATCGAAAGTAATCTACAAGGGAAAGATTTTATGGAAGTTTTAAAATATACAAGCATTTTTATGGAACAGCATTACACTGTCACTGGATAGCCAACACAATCAACCTTCTACTTCTGGTCAGCGATACAAATCCATCATTTGAAAAAAAAAAATTGCATGCTTGCTAGTTTGCATACTTGCCCTTCAATTTGTATTCGTGGTTTGTTTCCTTGACAAACATGGTTGATTTTGTGTTCATGGAAAGGTGATCACATGGCCGACAGTTGCAAGAGGTCCATACCAGAGTCTAAAGGAGAGGTTACCAGTGCATTACTGAGATGGTGTATTAGTTCTCCTCATGGAACCATGTCTTTCTCAAATAAGTATTTGTGTAACTTTAAAACAAACAACATTCATCTCGGGTATTTCCTTGAAATGATGCCATTTGTCTTTCAACCTGTTTTCCTGTGATATAGCTTATTGAAATTGATAGAGGATAAAATCGAAAATTTAATTGAGATAGAATGGCATTTGAATTTTTAGGGTAATTTCTTGTTTTCCTTCCTCACTTAGCTTTAAAGTTTCTCTTGTTCCAGGTCCTGTTGAATCTGCTAAGAACACGACAGATGCTATTTATTTAACAATTATTCCACGACGTGTAGCCCAGTTGCCAAGAATCAATGGAATGATGCTCAAAAAAGTTACAGTATGCACACAGTTACTACTTTGTATAGTAAAATGGCTCATAGACTTTAATACCATGAAGGCTAAGCCAATCAAAACACTAAACTTAACATTATCCATTTCATTTTTTAATGATAAGAAATGTTATACTTGTATGGGATCAACTGAAGGGCTTCAGGCCAGAATGGTCCTACAGCTGGAAGTGACCACTGTGCGTTTTTGGGTCATTTCACAAAATCTTGGCCAATTTTCCCTGGATCAACTGCACTAAGATTACGGCTTGAACTTCCCCTTGCTTATGCCAAGAAATTAGGGAAATGAGAGGGAAAAAAGGCAAAAAAAGTTTTGACTGTATTTCCATAAAATCATCTTCTTGCCCCCCCCCCCCCCCCCAAAAAAAAACAATCCCGTCGGTACCCGAAATCTTTATTTTTCCTTCGTTGTTTTCTTCGCACCACTTGCAATAGGTAATTTGATAACTTAATTGCCGTTTATTGCGCGACATTTGGCCGCAATTTCGCAAAATAACCAAGCCCACTTAAAAGTCACTTAGGACGTTTCTTGTCCGTATCCACCTCTATATTTCCGGAAAAGCGAGGTGGTCTCTGTTTCACGCAAAATTGAAAAATGGAGATTCACCATCTTGCTAAAAAAAAAATTCACCATCGTCTTCACTAAACTGGACGTCAACCAAAAATTTTGTGCTTTCTTGTCTTCTTGATCTGCTATAAACTGCAGCATACTTTATTTACCATTTCTCGTTACTAAATCATAGGATTTATTAAGGTAGGTAGGTGTGATGTCCTTCTTTGTCTAAAGGGGACGTAGATCCCGGTGGTGTGCTTTGGCCTTCATGAATGTAATTTCATCTGTCCTCCTTTCACATTCATGCGTGGGTTGCGTGGGTGAGTGGGTGAGATCAGATATGGACCGATAGCGGCTGCCAGAGGTGCCTTTACAGGCTGACGTCCGATCTCACCCCAGACCGCCATGAAACGTATGAAATATCTGCGGTATATAAGTCATTACCATTACCATTAAAGAACACCTAAACTAAAAAATGTTTTATTTTGTAAACAGTTAAATCTTAAAAACCAGAAAACACACATTTCGCCTTTTCCTTTTCTTTTTCCCTCAAGATTTCATAGCCCGCGCAAGTCACATTTGTCCCACGACCGAGTTAGTGAGAGGCATGGGTCTAGTCCTGAGATGACATCAGAAACTGCTTTACATTGCAGTTTTGGGAGAATTTTTGCATTGCGAAGTTATTTGTGGCGTCTTCTCAGGAACAGACTCATGGCTGTCACGAGCTAAGTCAGTTTACGGTGCATTAAAAAGCGAAATTTCCATGAGAAAACCGCAAAATGTGTTTGTCACAGGTGAAGAGATTTATCCTGACAACCAAAAACATTTGAGGATAGGTGCACTTTATGCATCACTTCTAAGAAATTCGGTAAAATCATCAATTTCTGTCAAGATATTGCATCACTGGAAGACTGACATCGCTATTGCACACATAGCGTGCCATTTGTTGTTTCTCTTCACACCGACAAGAAATTAATGCTTGCTTTTGCTTCTTTACCAGACAAAGTGTCCATTGCCGTTACTCGAATCTCAGTCTCGCCAAAAATCATACAGGTTTTCAGTTCTCTCGGTTTCTTGAAGTCATAATCGTCTATTTCTGGGATCTCCAGAAGTAACTGACCGCACTTTTGCACACCGTCATCAGTGACGAAATTAACATTTTCTGCCTCTGTGGAGTAAATGGTGATAACTGTCGATGTCTTTCCTGGTTTAGCCGGAGCGTACCTTCTGGTTACACTTTCACCTAGCTTCATGGGTTGATCACAAGTCACAAATTTGTCAAACACGTCTGTACACCATTCAACACCCGACTTTTTAACGAGTTTGTTTCTCGGGTGCGTCCCGACAATAAATCGATTGAGGACTCCGACTCCGTAAGTCATCGCTGCCCTCCGAACGCGCACAACAGTTGGATCCATTCCAAACAGTACAGCACCTCGGAGAATTGTTAGCCCAACCTCTTGCGGAATAATTACCTTCATCTTTGGGTCAAACGCCTCACGGGCCGCACTTTGAAGCAATGGAGACTCCGCAAATCCTCCAACAAGGAAAAGAAAGTTTAGACCTCGAACACTTTCTTTGGAGATTAGATTTGCTATATGTTGGATAATTTTATTTATCACCGGATCAAACAGCTCTTTCATGGTGGCTGGAGTGATTCTCAGCATTCCTTGTGAAGACCACTTCACGTTTGCATTTCCAAACTTCTTCACCGCCGATTCAATACTGGATCCCTTGCGTTTCTTGTAGTATTCAATGAATGAGTAAGGCATTGAGATATTTAACGGATTTGTCTTGTGTGGACTCGCAGTCCTTTTCTTAGCCTCAAAAGCTATCATCAAGTCTACCCAGCCTGCTGGGCGCTTTTTCTTGAACTGCTCAACGAAGTCCTTACCAAAAATTTTCTTAAGGAGCAGTTCAAATTGCTCATCCACGCCAGTGGCCCCACTTGCGCCTCCGGTGCCCCGATGGAGCTCCGCTAAGGCACCGGTCAGTGAGTCTAGTTCATGTACCGTGAGGTCTACCGTGCCACCCCCACAATCCACCACAAGGTACCGTGTGTTCTCTGGGAGGAAGAAACGAGATGCGTCACACACAAAACTGAGTCAAACAAATAGAAAAGTGTATCTTTCCGCCCTATTCCGTACCCGTTACAGGCGTTCCTTCGTCTTCTTACACGCTTCAAACCACACTTTTGACAGTAAGAAATAAAGCTCTAATTTACCAGGGTATCGTTAAAAATTCGCGAACCCTGAATTCCGAAGCGAGAATCTCAACTCCTTAAAGGTTTAACCTGGTGACTCCGGTGGCTGCAGTCATGACGTTCAGCAACAAAAACAATAAAAATGTTATTTCGAAACGTGCTGTTGAAATGTTTTCCTCTGCCTTGATGCTTTGTGGCATTCTCATCATGTTGCTGGTTACAGCAGTTTTCAATTAAGTGTCGTAAAACCAAAACCAAAGTAATTAGCGAGCCAATCACGTCCTGAATGAAACACACCCTTCAGCCAATCACAAATCGAAGTAAATTCACGACTTGGTTTTCCAAGCCAATCAAGACGCAAAGCAAGTAAAAGCAGCCGGCGCCAAGCGCGGGAAAGCGAGAGTGAGCAAGTCGTAATTGCTTTTAGTTTTGCATCTGATTGGTTGTAAAGTTCGCGCGAGTTTTTGATCCAATCATAGGGAAAACCAACCGAAGTAATCGCGTTATTTCTTTCGACTTTGAGTGAAAACTGCTCTAAGTTCCCTAATCAGTATATCATCTGTATTTTATTTCTCACAGCTCGTGTTTTCCGCCCAATCTCTCCGAGGCCCTCCGCTCATTTTGCCAGTTTCTCATTCTCTTCATGAATGCGTAAAGCCAGCAACACACCAGGCGATTTTGATCGCCAGCGAAAATCGCCAGCAAATTTCGGTCGCTGCGTGCTATACGGGCACACCTGGCGATTTTATACGCAGATCGCAGTGATCGGCGAAAATCGCAATCTCAGCACCGGGCACACTAGGTGATTTTCGCCGATCGCAGTGATCGACGTATAAAATGGCCTAGTGTGTCGGGAACTTAAGCATGGCAGTGCATGTCTGTGCCACATTAGGAGTAAGATGTACATCCATGAGATCTTTGCATTCACTGCTTTCGTTCTCGTTGTCAGGGCCTACTATTATTTTGGTCAACGGTAGAATTGAAAATACACGGAAGCTCTGGGGACGAGAAAGCATCGTTTGTTGAAGATATAATTTGGGAATACATGAAACAAATGCATCAATCAATCAATCAATCAATCAATCAATCAAAAATAAACAATAAATAAATTGAAATAAATCCTAGTTGCCTTTTCCCTCTCTTAGGAAACCAAAGCACAACTTAAAAACTACATAGAACACAATCTTTTCAGGCAAAGCACGTTATATCTAATCAGAGGGATGTAACTTGGAGCCCCTAACTTCGGGGCTTGTCTAAAACACAGGTCACAGTTCACTGGTCAGGTCACAAGTTATTGTTTTTACCAATACTGAAATACTTACCCTAAGCCTAGACACTGTCTCAATGTGGTATTCAGGCCTAAGGTGAGCAATAGAAGAGGGTTTAGGCTGCTCAAGTATTGGTCAAACATTGACCTTACCTGTGACCTGACCTGTGTTTTAGGCCGGCCGCAAAAAAGCAGCAACTAAATGGTCCAGGCCGCAACAGAGAAACACGAGAACCAATTTGTTCTTCAGTCTATCATATTTCAATTAATGTAGTAGATACCTTGGAATTCATCCCCGACGAGAGCATCCACTTTTAGGGACATGGTAGAACGCCTCTTTGTTTCTTCCGCCCACATGCAGTCCCTCAAACGCAACTTCCGGCAGTAAATAGACGCGGCTTCAGGTTCCAAAGCAATGAGAAGGCGGTCTGGCGTATGAGACGTGATTAGACCTGCCTGTAGCAACGGAATAAGGGGTAATATGAATACCTAGAACTTAGTATTAGTTCTTTCTTTCGAGTAAATCAGAACAACAAATAAATAGGAAAAGGAGGGTTAGTCACTCAGCGGAACTTTGTCTGGAACTACCTCGGTGGGGACTGGAACAGACTAACATTTGTTAGTATAATTTTCAGCCGTGAATATAAGAATTCGGTGCTATATTCACTTTTTTTATGGCACTTTTTTGTGCCTTTTTATAGTGTTTTAGCACGTTGTTTTGCACTTTCTTGATATTCACCGCTGAAAATTATACTAAAACAATTATTCGTCTCAGGCGAAGTGAATATTGGGGAATATTCGCTTCGCCTTCGGCGAATAATCGTGAATTATCAACGAGAGGAGAGATGATATGGCAAATTGGTCACTGCAAAGATGTTTCAAGTGTTGTATCTTCGAAAAGCGTCACAGGGCAAACACGTTTTACTCACGATGCTTCTAAGCATAGACGATCTTGAAACATCTTAAAGAAATTGTCGAAACACTCCTTTTCATTTTTGTCAGTACTTTGCTGTCAAAGAAACAATTATTTTTGGTTTTCAATCACGTGATCAACAGCACGTTTTTTTTTTTAAAACAAAACAAAGATAAATGCGGTCTACACTGGAGGATTAGTCCGGGACACCAACATGGCCAAAATTCTTAATGACTTTCAATTATTTGTTACTTTGGCAGGTAGCAGCAACCTGATGTAAATTAGCTGCTGCTATTGAATAATAAACGATTTCCAAGCATGTAGAAGAATAGAATACACTAACCTCTTTTGGTTTTCAATTAAATCGAAATAGAGTTGACCAAGAACTGTTCCACTGATTGAAACTAAAATGTACTATTTGTTTAATATAGCAAAGCTTTAATTACCCAACAGTTTTCAAGGCCTGCCCTCCGTTAGGCCGCTCTTCTCGAAGAAACAATCGTACTGGATACAAAAACTAAGCAAAGCGCTCAACGACGCTCTCACTGAGAGAGAAATTGTCTCGTAATCTCTCGTACGGTGACTGAAAATCGTAAAGGCCAGTGTGCGTTGCAATGAGAAACAAACCCCGTCAGGTTGAACAGGACAGTTTTAATTCTCGACGACGATGCTTGGTGTTGGTGTTCTCTTGATTGTACTAGTCGTAACCGGGGTGGCATTGTTTCATCTCTACTTTGTTGGAAGTTTGTGCTGTGGCCTTCGAGAGAAGCACAAATACCGAATGTCTACTTTCTCGTGCAAGTGATAGTACTGAGCGCTGTGCCAGTCTTCAGAGAAGAAAGCTAGGCCGGAATCAAAGCAACCTTATGGATGTGCATGCACAAGACAACCGCGGCAAGAAGCACTAACCGAAGTTATCTCAGTGTCATTCAACGGAAAACCAACAAAACACGGATTCCTGATAAGATTGTATGGTAAGCCGTGTCAAAGAAATTTTTTCATGATCATGCTTTTCACCATACCCTATTTAAAGCTGCCATCTTCTGTGGCAAAACTAAACGATAGAGTCCAGTTATTTTTGACAGTAGCAATGTCAAACTAGAAATTGAAACACGTCATGAAATCAGTTTGAGTAGAATGATAATTTGACTTGAAACTAAACAGGTCAGTCAGTTTGACTGGAAAAAGTACATTTATCGGGACAGCAGAATTTAACATGGAAAAGCCTACAATACTCACCCAAGGCAAAATATTGGCATCGTTAACGGTTAAGTATAAATACTGATTTTAAACAAATGTACAAGCGAGGTAAAGATATTTTTTCTTGAACAAGAGTGGAAAAACTAGTCCAAGGGCTTGCTGCGAATGCTCTTGGGGAAAAATAAAAAAGAGGGAAAATGATCTAAGTTCGCTAAATTTCAGCCAAAAACGATGTATATACAATATCGCGCGGAGGAAACGAATAATTGACAAAACAAATCAGTAATATTGGACCACGAAAAATGATGATTTGCCAGAAATTACTTCAGACCGCCCTGAGAAAACCTTTTTGATGATGAAACGGAGCTAAAGCAATTATATCACTTAAATACTATCAACTATGTTGAGGACTGCTGAAATGTAGAGTTGGGATCAGCTCCGTTGTTTCCATATTTTTCCTGCTTAAATTAGATACAAATTCTTGGTAGTCAAGTTGAGTAAAGTATCAAACGCTGGACTGGCATTCAAAGAGGTTGCAACTGCATGTTGCTGAAAAAATCACACTGTTATGTATATTAATTCCACTGATCCACTGGGATAGTAAAGTCCGCAATAAACTGGTTTTGGTTCAACACTTATTTGCATGTTTATTCTCTTGCAGGTGGCAATAAAATGTTTTGGGCATATGCCAACGTAAAAAACAAGGACTACAAAGTTGGCTGAATGCATTTAATGTGGTGTTGTGCACTCTTCATTCAAGGGCTAAAGGGCATCTCACAAAAAAGCCTTTACAACAAATAAGGATGGTGGTCACTGCAGTATTTCTCGGAGTAATCGTAGCTGGTCTCAGCATACTCGATATTTACCTCTTAAAGCACTGCTTTGGCCAACCTCAAGAAGGTGAGGACGGCGAGCCGCCCGTATATCCTGTCACCGTTCCGTATTACGTCTTTGCGAGATAAATTATAGCTGACGAAGCCGCTGTTTCTACAGAAAGAAAGCTATAGCTATAAAACCCAGTCTCAACACAGCGCCCGAAAACTGGACAAGATGGAATTTCATAACCATCTCTATGATTCCTCAAAGAGATTAACTTCAAACTGTTTACAGGGAATTGACATGGGACATTCAATGTGGATGGATGCACCATTTTTCCGTGCACTAATTTCAGTCAGCTCAGTCGTACATGCTTTCAATCATTTCAAAGTAGATGAAAGTAGCAAATTATACTATAGAGTATTGTGCCTAAGCGTAAGAGGCACGTCAAGTCTTTCAACCCCTTAGTTAGAACAAGTTGTTTTTGCAAAGTCCATGTCAGTTGTGTAGCTGCGTCATTTAAATTCTAAGCCTTTCTAATCTAGATATAGGTTACGTGGCTATCCGTATTTTCAACAAAACAAATTAGCTGAAAAGTTCTGAAATATTTAGAATGCGTGAGAATATCTGATGCATGGTTTATATATTTTTTTTAAACATAGAGGTAGTTTTTGCTGACGAACTATAAGCACAGGTTTGTTCAAAGTCCCATGCTCTTGACATACAAGTGACTTGGCCGAAATACATTCGGAAATATTCGTTGCAGTAATATTCCACATATAATTTTTATCGTTAAACATTTGCGAGAGTTTAAAAAACTCCATGCATCTTTTAAAAAACAAACTGTTGATTTTACGCGACAAGATTCTGTTTGCCACGTCCAACGAAAACGACGATTGCGAGTTAACACCAAGTCAGACTCTTAGTTAGATTTTACTTTTATGGTGTTTATTGTTATGGTCCTAAGTATAATAGAACTTGTTTTTCAAGTTTGCTCTACTTTCTTAATGAAGAACTGCGTGGAGGTGTGAAACCTTATCCAGCTGTTTGGGTTCTTGCCAAATACAAAATGTTTTATGAAATGCGTCATTCTCCAAATTTATACATTCTAGCTTGTTTACGAACAGGGCACTATTGTACTAGTAATTAAATATCAAGAGCAGCGACTGGCGAGTTTGTGCTGCAAAACACGCGCGTCTTTTCAACGAGAAAGAGCGGAGTTAGCAAACACTGCAGAGTCTAAAACTCTTAGCAACATGTTGGTCGTGGAATTAGTTGTGGTGGGAACCTTCACAGCCTTGACACTACTGGATGTCTATATGCTCAAGAAACTGTGTGAAGGAAAATCTTACCGCGTTCATGTCAACTCAAAATATCATATGGCAGGCGATGGATCCTACTTGCTGTGAAGTTCTTGAACTGAAGAACATTTACAGAGTTATTAGATAACTTGCACCGGGTTTATTTTCAATGGGAAAATGTCAAACCGAAATTTATGTCAGTGCAAATCTTGGCCGCGGCAAAACGGCGGATATTACCTGGGTTTTATGTCGAATCAGTGTGGAACATGAAGATGCAAGAATACTCCAGAATCAAACTGTTTAATAAAACATTAACTGAGATAAGCAGTCATACTCTGTGAAATAAAAATAGGGGCATAATGTTAATTGCTTGAATTAATATGAAGGACGAAAAGGACGTTTCTGTAGTCAACTTTTGTATTCGCTCGCAAAATTAGATTTGCTGTAAAGTCTTAATTCGAGCTTGCGCAATGCAAGTAGTTGTCATTGACATGTTGTCGTAGTGTGCCTGCGCGATGCGGGTCTTCAGTATAGCATTCTCGTATGCCAGAACCACTTTTCCCTCAGACAGTCACGTTGCGAGTGTGGTTGTCCTGATAGCGGTATCGGTCATCAAAGAAATATGGGTTCGATTCCCGCTAAGGGCATGCATACGTTCCTGCATCATTTTCCGCTTGCAAATTTTTAATTAGTCTAAATAATTACTCCCAGCCGCTTTTGTTGTAACCTCTCTAAGGAATGACTTTCTAGTGAGCGAGTGCCGCTGTTTATACTGTTGAACGATACATTGAACGTGTGTCGCTGTTTGACTTTTCATGTATCTTTTGTGTTGCTATTCGTTTACTTGGCTCCTGGCCTTTCGAAATCATTTATCCTCAATGAAATGTGTCAATAGCAAGAAGCAGAAATTATGAAAATTGTCGAAGTATACCGTCGCAACTAAACATTTTTCAAATTACTTCTGCCGAGTGGTTGGCAAACCTGGTATTCATGTCACTCATAACTCACCCCTTTGAGCAATAACTAAAAACAGAGCGAGCACGAAGAAACTTGTAAAATGAGGAAAGGAATTGAAATTGTTTAGTTTTGTCCAAGAGGCAGACCAGAAACGCATTTCGGTCTTTCTAACTGGAGACGTTCCCCCTTGAAGTTAGTCGATAGTTTCCGGATTCTTAGGCCCGGTTCAAACGTCGAACTTCACATGTGCCGAATCTAATGCAAATGAGAAAAATCTATTGTTCTCGCTCATTTGCATTATATTCGGCCTTATTACTGCATGACTACAAAGTTCCTATCAAAACTTTCCTGATTGGGCACCTCCTATGCTGTCATATCTCGTTTGAACTATCTTATATCCGGTGTGAATCTTGAATAATTACTTTTGCTATAACTCAAGAAGAGAGCCAGTCGATATGAAAAATGTTTCCATTTAATCAAAACGCCAGTATTAATTAAGATGACCTACTTCAATACGAAACATTTTGCCTTAATTGGTTCTCTTTTGTATCAACTTCTTTCATCGGCGTTGGCTCAGTACGGAAGTGCAGGTGGAACTGATAAAAGGGGGCTTATTTCCAACCGCAAAAAATTAAAAACACCGTCATTTCACGTAAACAAGTTTACTCAGTGACTGAGAGGGGAAATCGATAAGGGCTTTGACATTAACCTACTATTGTTCTGAGCAAAACGGAAAGGCAAAACTGAAAAGCTATGGTATTTGTGGAAATTTTTGTAACAGTTACAGTTGCAGCGGTTGTGGCGATTGAAGCGTTCTTCTTGAGGAAAATTTGCAAGGGAGAAGAAGTGCCATACATGACTCACGGACCCTTGTTTATCTCCCGCGGGGAGGCCTTGGCGGTATATACTTCGACAAAATAAGAAATTACTGGCGCAAAATTGAAAGAGTGGACATGATACCAGCAAAGAAACTTAATCTTCAACTCGTTTCTATGCGAAACGTTTATCTTCTCCGATGTAGTAGAGATATTAATGATACCTTGTGGTGTGCATGACTTGTGTGCATGCTTGTGTATAAGGGGTAAAATTTGACAAATAGTATAAAATTAGGTGATATGAAGGAAACACTTGTTACATATGGCATCCTGGAAGGAGAGGCCACAGTTTTAGCAAAAACTAAGGTGGAACTAGAATGTCATTCAGTCTGGGAGCCATCAGTTCTACGAGCGATGGAACGGTTTACTGTGGAATGCTAACAGAAGAATTCTTCATGCCCAAGCTACACTGTAGTTGCAGTCGTCGTTTGTCGACGCAGTGCGTCATGAATTTTTTATACTTATTTTAAACAATTCATCTTTGACTGATAAAGCGAACTGGAACACAGCTTTTCTAAGTTAGAAATATAATGCCATTTTTTAAAGTACCGGCGCCACGTTCAAAACGTATGAAAATATAAAATAAAAATGAACAACAGATTTCATGAATAGATTCCTCACACCGAATTTAGAAATGATGCAATCTTAACGCCATACGAACATTCGAAAATCCCCATTTTGTTCATCAGCAAATGAATTGTAAACATGGGGTCTTGGCCGAACGTTTGTGTTCGTTCACTTTGCCACAGATTTCTATGACACTTCGTGCTGTTTTCTAAATTCGGCGTGGGAAATCTACCCATGATACTTAAGTTTTATTTAACAGTGCAATAATTACAAATGATATACGGTATTTCGAAGAAGTCAGCGGGTATTAGTTACCATGCATGCAACCGTCTTTTACACTGTAAATGTCAAATTAATTTGCTTGTAGCTTCAACTTATGCTGTCTTTTCGTCTGTGTTAAAGACTGATCGATCTTGCACCTTTTCCTTGGTTTTGTTCCAATTACATGCCTTTTGTGCCCGTGCTCAAAATACAAACTCTCCTTAAATATTTGTGCCCACTTTGCCAAAGTATCATTGATGAGAAATTCGAGGTTCATCCAGGGGCTACGTGAATTTAATCTCTAGAGCTTCTTGCCACAGCACTAATAAACAGTGAAATCGTAAGAAGATATTTTCTTGGTTAGCAAACAATAGGAAAAACAGACTAATTTGCGGTTTAATTCCACGTTTGAGGTGTTATCTTGGCGGCGTCCAACCTTACGAAGTGAGAATCCGGCCCTGACACGAGTGCGCGCTATAAAGTGTATAAGCATCGTGAATCGACAATATATTAAAGGAGTCAGGTGATTCAAACGCCATGGTGGTGCTTGAGTGTATTGCATTTGTCTCGATTGGCGTGGTTGTTGTAGGCGAAGTTTACCTCTTAAAGAAGTTATTTTCCAATGG
>BLFK01000915.1:803784-806284 GCA_014634185.1 Astreopora myriophthalma
GTCTTCCGGCTCTAGATCGTGATAGAAATCCCGTGCGCCAAATCCAAATGAATGGAAATTTCCATCTGGTCTTAACAGCAAAGTTGTTGGTGTTTTCTGATTAGTGACTCCGGGATCACCTCCCTCCCATCTTCTCATCATGTGGACACTTTCAGGATCACGGGTAAAAGCGAAGGCATAGCCGCTGTATGTTGTTCCAAAGTCGATGGCTACCACAACAAAAAACTTGTGTTGCGGAACATGGACATCCACGATTGCTGGTCGAGAGTCGATCGAGGCAGGAAGCGAGTCCGAATCTAAAGAAGGAGATCTTGATGTTTCCTCGGAAAACTGGCCGTCTTGCGACGATGTTGAAGCGCTAGCAGTGCTCGAGCTGGTGGCCGTGGTTCGATTTATCTCACCAGAAACCGAATTTTCAATTGAGTTTGCATTCATTTCGTCCTGGCCAGCGCTATATTGTTTGTTATTCCTATTTTCTTCTTCAACCGATTTTGGAGCTCCAAAAATAGGGCCCTCTTCCAATAGACCAAAATTAGCCAAATTATCCCCATCACTCGACAATGGCGTAGTTTTGAGACCATGCTCCTTCGGAGCAGAAGGAGCCTCCGAAATGTTTCCCTCAACTATTTCGTGCTTAAAACACGTCTCATCGTCCGAATCCATGTCTTGAAAGTCCTTGATCAAGCTGTCTGCCAGTTCATCTAACGATGTTGAACACAAGCTAGGTGAGTTTGAAAATCGCCGCGGGGAACCGATTGTGCACTGTTCTAATAATGCTCGCTCCTCCTCTGTTAGCGGGAAATCGAACGGCGTCTCAATGTCCGAGTCGCTGTCGACGTAGATTGAGGGAAGAGGAAGACTGTTAACGATGTCATCGCCGCTATCCAGCAATCCCAGCTCCTCTTTGATTTGCCGGAGTTCTAAATCACTTAGTGACGGCGTTATTTCGGTGTTGTTGTTTTTAAACTTGAGCTCGTCGAGATTCACCACATCCTTCTTGAGATTCTCCGCTGGGATTGTTTGCCGATTGCCTTCCATAACACTAAAGTGAGATATTTTAAACTCTGCTGTTGATAAGAAATGAAAGCATCGTAGCATGTTAACTCTGCACACGAATATTTGAGCGAGCATAGCTTAGCTGAGAGAGCACCGGCGTTTTGTTAAACTTCATAATTGACAAGTTAAGCCGTCTTGAGTGCACATAACTAACGATAATGACAGAATTTGAAAACCAGAAACTAGTTCGAATAAACTTGCATGGACTTGATATTTCACAGAGTGCTTACCCTTCGACGTTGTTTTGGTTCTCAGCACAAAAAGATCAGTCGCACAAACACTATATGTCAAGGACTTACATTGTCTGACCTCTTTGAACAACAGTCTTTTGTGAAGAACCAACTCTGTGAAAAATTGCGATTATGAGGGTCCTGAGGGAGAAATCAGAACTGTTGTACAACCTTCAACTTTACACAAACCAAAAGTTGGCGTAAATGCCTAATTTACGAGTGAACTCAGTCAAAATGGAATTCGATGATGCACTGTGAAGCATTAATATCAACTATCCCGACAATTCATTATGCTAATTTGATTAGCAGAGGAGTTTTTGTTTAAGCACGCTCTATAGTATGCGCCGATGAAAATGTACATTGATATTGGCGCATTATAAGTTAATAAATATTATAAGAAAGTGAAGAATGATCATCGCAGTTAATTTTCCAATTTAAGCAATTGGAAGGAGAAGCCTGAAAAAATCAGGGCTTCAACGTTCAACGGGCTTTCAACATTTCACTCCTCACGGGAGATATGAACTCACTAAATTGACCTCGCTCCCAATGTGTGGCTTCTTAGCTCAATTGATAGAGCATCGCACCGGTATCGCGGAGGTCACGGGTTCGAATCCCGTTAAAGCCCTGATTTTTTCAGGCTTCTCCTTCCAATTGCTTAAATTGGAAAATTAACTGCGATGATCATTCTTCACTTTCATCTACTTTCATCTCATCCTTATAAGATTTTACTTGAATTTAACAAGATCCGTTCTCGTGTTTTTTCATACCACCAAGTTTGAAACTGATTCCAAAAGGAGGCAGTTTTGTTGCAAGAAACTAAAAGGTCGTCTAATGTTTGCTTCTCGCTTTTGCAAAGGGTGCAGCTATTGTTGTCTTTTATGCCATCTCGGTATAACCTCTCTTGAGTGGGTAGTATGTTCTGTAAAATTTTGCACTGGAACATTTGAAGCTTTTCTTCTTTTGTGATTTTGAACGGTAAGCCGTAGCCTTTGAAATCCATACCTCAAAATCCTATTTTCTACTGTCGGCGGCTCATGTTTTTTCTTTAGGATTGTGGAATAAATAGCTCTTGTCGACAATACAAGGTTGGAGTTATTTTGATTTTTGAGATTCTTTTTCCAGAGGGGCGGAATAGCATCGATTGGACCACAGTATGTAGTAAAGGGTGTACTCATCTTAAACTTTGCATTAAATTCCGAAAATTAAGGAAATTT
>BLFK01000915.1:808784-823784 GCA_014634185.1 Astreopora myriophthalma
CTGAAATACAACTGGTAATTCTTGATTTTCAATCACTTGATCAGCAGGCATTTTTTTTAAATGAAAGAAAGAAAAACGGTTGCATACAAATAAAGTTCAATTCCCGGAAGATTAATTTGCACGGTCAAGAACTTGTATAGATGTATAATTAAGTGACTACTTCTAAACTAGACAAGGAAAACCCCCGTTTCACTCTAGTGAAGAAACATAAACGGACATTTCAGACTACCCAAGACACAGTCTGGAAGGCGAACGCTCTAACCGCCAACGCTGCTCCTATATAAGCAACAAATCCCATTTGAAAGAACGTACCTCCAACAAGACTGAATATGCAACGGGTCCACTGTGCCCTCCAAAAGACAACAAAATATTTTCATGAGCATAACTTGTTTTACACTGTTTAATCCAAACCTTTCCCCGCTACTTGACCGCTCAGTTGCACTTAAGAAACGAAAAAAACCCAAACAACAATCAGACCAGACTGCATGAGAATAGAAAATCGTTTCCAAATGTCATAACACGCCGCCAAAAAGTTGGCACAAAAAAGTTTTAAAATGGCGTAAAAAAGTGTTGCCACTCGTTCAAAAAAGTGGACCTTTTGAGGTGAGACACACTTTCAAATCGCAGTTTTGTAACTTACGGAATACACACCTTGTAAGCTTTGCTGAAATTTTGTGAAACTTCAGTCCCACTTCGCTCGGAATGAATACTGAAAAGCTTTCAAAACGGTTGAACAACGATCGCACTAGAAACTTGCAGAATTAGTTTCTTCCAATACATGTTGGCTGTTAGTCAATACGCACCAACGTTCATAAAGCAACTCCAACGTAGGACAACTACTTGGACAATGCGCAAAATTATCTATGCTAATTGGTCTTTAAAAGACTGGATGAAATATTTGACCCAATCGCCCAAGCAAAAGTTTACCTGGTCCAATACGTCTCAATACGTCTCAATACGTCACTTGCTCTATGTTAAATTTTGAATAAAAGAATACCTATTGAGCCCATAAGATATATGGTTTAACTTAAGTCAAATAAAGAAGATAGGTCAACATTGCTTATCAATCACCATAGACGCTAAACAATGACAAGAACAAGCTTCTTGGACTTTATAAAAATTTGCATTTCGGTGTTATCAAGTTCAGCTAGAGATCATTAGCGAATGAACTGCCTTATTTTCCCGCTGATTGCTAGAATGTTGACATGATGCTTTAGGGCTCTGTGACGAGCATTACATGGGGTGGGTTTATCGTCGATATAAGCGACTTCAAGTTTTCAAAAACTACTGAGTGAACTGATAATTTCGAAGCAGAGCTTCAAACTATGCACCTCTCATTGAATTCTGAAAGAGCCAATTAGCACTCGGCGGAAAAATCATTCAAGACGCAAAATGTCAAAGACTGGAAGCTCGTTATCACGCAACAGTTCTACTTCGCCAAGAAGTTGGTCGAGTTCTTTCCCAGACATCTCACTGAGCAATTCTTTACAACCGCCGAGAAAAACCGGTCGAGAAAGGAGATGTTTTGACACTGTAGCTCCCAAATCGGAGCACGATCCTTTAGAAGATGGAAAGATGCTAGTTCTAAAAGTCATTGGAAAGATAAACCTGCGAATCGAGAGAAAAGAATATCAAGACCTTATTCGAATAGTTAATCAGATTCCTGGAGATGTTGTAGTTCTTATTTTAGACAATGTATTGATTGAGAGCCTGTATGCTGATATACCAAGTAGTTTAGCTTCTTTGGCTGCACTTTATTCAAAGATATGGTGTGACCGCAAAGGTCGACTTCCGGATCGTGGATGCAGCAGTGAAGATTTTGTCCATCACTTGGTTCGATATTTCGCCGACGTCCTCAAACACAACAGCCAGACTTTTGCGAGCGCTTGTTCGAGGGAACACATAAAAACCATTTTTAAAGTTTGCATCCAAATGGACTGGACTCTTCACGAGCGGCTGGTGCAGAGAGCGGAGCAGTTTTCAAAGGCTCTAGATGGATTTTCGGAGCACGCATTACTGGAGACGATTACACGATCATCTAAAACGTATTATCTGAAAATGCACGTGGCTTTGAAAACCGAGATGGAGCGCGCCGTGAACCACTACAAATCGGCCCTGCATAAACTGACTGATGCACTGTTGAAGGTTCCAATACATAACGCCGAATTACAATCGACTATTCCTGGGCACAGTAAAGAAGATTTAGAAGAAAAAACCAATCGCTACATGAGAAAACTGTCGGGGCAAGCTATCGAGGACAGGCTGTTTTTTAACCAATCATTGTTGAGTGCAGTGCAGATTAATTCGAGGGACAAGCTTCTGATAAGTGGCTTAATCGACAAGCTTGAAAAACGGATAGACCACGATAAAACAGTAAGACTAGTTTCGGATACTTGATGTCCTTGTTTTGCTTGTACGTTCGTTTGTTTGTTTGTTGATTGAGTGATTTCAACTGAGATCACGTTTGTTGTCATAACGTAAGAATTCACATCACGCCAGCTAAGCTTGTAGCCGACGATAAAAACGAAGTTACCAGTACCAGTAGTACTACACAAAGTGGATATTAAAAGTTTTATGACGACAAAAAGCATAGCGTTATCTCTCGTCAGAAGTTATAAACTTTTATTATTATTAACTGACTGGATAAAAATCTAATTTGTTTATGCTGTCCATTTTCTTTATCTGAAAAGTAAAATCCTTCACACTTTGATCTCGTTACCATCGTTCAAGATATTTTAAAGTAAGCGGAAAGAAGCACTTGGACTCAGAAAAAAGGGTTTCTTGGCTGTGTTTAACGAGTATCGCGGTTAATTTATAACACCCTTTGATGTTGTCAACAATCCACACCATACCGCTGACCATAAACCAGGGCGTCGACATTTCTCATGAGATCATGCTGACTGTGTGCTAAACTGTGTTACAGAGACAAAATTAAGAGACTGACAAAACAAAAACGCACAAGACAAGACAAAACTTACTTTAAACGAACCTCAAAAAGAAGAAACAAAAGAAGAATTTTTGCCAAATAAACTTAAATTCTCTTACTGATACCTTTCATCTCGTCGAAGGTTCTTCAACTGCTAAATCAGCTAAGAAAGGAGTTCAACATATCACGAGACGAAAAAGTGCTTCCGCTACTCGAGAGATTTCACAATGGCCACCGTCTGGCGTTACAGCTCCTCGAGGAATCTTTAAAAGAAGTGACGAAACCAAAGGTGCCCACCATCACTCACACAGTGGCCAGCGGCTCCGAGTCTGGTGACATAAGTGAGGAAGGATCGGATGTGTTTGATACCGTCACGCAATTGGACGATGAAACAGGTAACGCTGTGGTCTTTCATAATTAGAAAACTCGTTAAGATAAAACAAACATCTCTTGAACAAGAGTTCTTACTCCCGTTGTAATGCTATGTTGACAACGAAAACCACCGATATTATAACTTAAGATGATCGCCCACGCTGGTTACACAGCAGAAGATATAGAGAGATTTCAGGCAAACGGAAAAATAGCAAGCTGCTGCTTGTCATAAAACAATCATAAAAGGCAGTCTGTAACTGCATGTGGCTACTGCTTTATTTTTGTAGAACATTGGAGTAAAAAAGCAATGTTGTATAAAATGCAGAGCGGTGAATGAGCAGCTCTTGTCAATGCCAAAATTGTGACTAAAGGAGGACTTGGTTAGAACTGAGTTTGTCGGTTGATTTACGCCTTATCCCAAAATGGCCGCAATGTTAATACTCTTTTGTTTTTATTCAAATTAGCCCTTGTTGGCTCGTCTTTAAGCCCAAAATTCAAAAGAATATTTAGGCTTGAACGAGACAAAAAGGGCTAATTTGAATAAAAGAATATTAAAATAGCAGCCATTTTGCAATAAGGCGTATAAATTGGGACGAGAGTATGATGAGGCTGTATAGTGGGCGAGGGACAGGGCAGGGAATTAACGCTTGTTGAATGGGTATTTAACGCTCATTAAATGTATGGGGATACGACAAATTAACATGTAGTTGAACAAACTCAGTTTTAGCAGCAAATATTTCTTTGGGTACCTGTGACTGGGTGGAGAACTAAACACCATGTCAACGGAGTGGAAATAGCTGTGTGACAATAACTGATCATCAAAGTGATGCGTCCATAGATTTTGTACAATTTTGAATACACAGTTTTTTAGTTTCTTTCTTTTTTGGGGGGGGGGGGGCTACCAAGAGGTCTTTTTAATTTTTATCAGTTTTATGACACGTGCAAACAACATTGAAGAAAGGAAAACAAATATAAAGCATTATACAAAAAGCTATTTACACAACACAATACACAACCTAGAATTAGTAAACTAAAAAAAGAAAAAGAAAAACAAGTTGACATGATAGCCAATGTTCCATTAAGGACAAGAAAGGCTTCCATTTTTTATTGTGGAATTTGCCTTTATTAATTTTTTCCCCGCAATAAAACGTTCGGTTTGGCGTGTTTTCTTGCATTTTGCCAGTACAAGGCTAGTGGAGAGGGACTTGGAATGGAAAAAGTAATTAAGAGGGCTATTGTCATCACTACTGTCCGGTGAAAAATGCCTAAATGACGTATCTTTCATATCAAAATTAGTAAAAATTAACTTTTGCGACGTAGCTTTGACGTTCAAATCAATAACAAGTCGAAATGCAATGACGAGATACCGAAAAACATCGAACTAAAACAAATAGCAAATTTCAGCGTGATGTTTGTCTGCCGCAAACGCGATGCTTAATCTAGGCCGGGCTTACCAGGACCTCGAAGTTCAGCTCACTCCTTCAACAAAAAAACCCAGATATTAACAAAAAAGCTTCCTTTTCTTGCAGAATTTTCAGCACTTAGTACAGAAACTACCTCGAGTGAAAATGATAATGGAGAGAAAGCCGAGTCCACACAAGGTGGAAGCCATATCGCACAGGTCATCGGAATCGACGACACACAACGGTTAACAGATGAAAATATCAACCTCCAGGGACAACTGCACGAAAAACAGAAGGAGCTAGAGGCAGCGCAGGAAATGGTTCAGCAGTTGAGAAAGAGGGAGAAAAGTCTTACGGATAGGTAAGGATGAGAGAAGATGAACTCATTATCATTATCAACATCATCATTACCGAATGAAAGAAATGATTATGAAATGCGGGTTAGAAATGAGCTGAAGAAATGATCCTCGCACTTTCTGGACAATTTACGCAATTGTCCCTTATATGCACTTGAAAAATTCAAGTGACTCCAACGGGATTCGAACCCACGACCTCTGCGACGCCGGTGCAGTGCTCTTACCAACTGAGCTATGAAGCCACACAGTTGAGAGCAGGTCAATTTGTTGGGCTCATGCGTGTTTTCCCGTGAAAGGATTGATGAATGAAAGAAATGATTATGAAATGCGGGTTAGAAATGAGCTGAAGAAATGATTATCATTACCATTGTCACTGTCATTGCCACTGCTATGATTTTAAGAAAATACATGACCTTTTTTATTTTGAAAAACATGTTTCGACAGTTCTTCTGTCATCTTCAGTTCAAATCTACACAAAGTACAAAGCTGAATTTATAGTGAACACCGAGTGCTAATTGGAAATAACAACAAAAGGAAACATGACAATGTATCCAAATTCCAAAGAAAGTTCTAAATTAACATGATAAAGCTGGTGATTTAATGTGGGTTGCTCCCATTGAATATGAATAACTTCTTTGACCTTAAGTTGGAAGGTAAGATGCTGAAACAATCATTACAACATAAAGTGCGGCATTGCTGAGAATTTTGTAAATGTGGGGGGTTAAAGATGTAAGAAGTCCCATCACTGACCAGGTGCTCACGCACGCGTGTGGAAAAATGCCGAGAGATTTCACCGACACACAAGGCATTACAGTCCGCACACATAAATTTGTAAATTACACACGCACGGAGCCCATACGGGGATAGGGTCTTTCACGCCAAACATATTACCGATTTTAAAGATGAAAAAACTAACCTAATATCTATGTTCAACAAAGTGGCGGACCCTTTTTTGCGTAACAACAGAAAAAAAGCCGATGTAAGGTATTTTGAAGTAAAAGGTCGGTGTAGTGTCTGCATGAGACGGAAACCGGAAGATTACAGTCATTACGGGTCAATGTGAGATACCGATTAACAACCCTTTCAACTAGATGATAGACTGGAAAAAGATTCTTTTGAAGGATTTCCGAAAGTTTCTTGATGTCGTAGTGGAACCCAACCAGGTGTTGTTGATCTTGTAAGCTCTATCAACAAGAGTGCGAATGAGACCCAAGTGTCCGAACAAGAGTGGGAATGAGACCCATCAATTCAACTTTGTACTTTGTGTAGATTAGAACTGAAGATGAAAGAAGAACGGTTGAAACATGCTTTTCAAAATAAAAAAGGTCGTGTATTTTCTTGGATCTTCAAAAACGCGTTAATAATCCATGAGCCTAACAGCATATCAAGGCACCGATAAAACGTCACGTGCATGCGCTTTATACCCGATAAAACACTCCTGGTTAGTATTCTTTATACTAATAAGGCATAGCTTGTTTTTCTTGTATGCTAATAATTTTCCTCTCACAGTTTGAACCATTGTTCAGACTCCAGAGGGACACGCTTTTTGTGGAATGGTTTTGAAGCTGTTAAAAAAACTCGCAGCACGTGTTTTATCGGGTCTAAAAACACTTTTTAAACCCGATAAAACACTGCTGCTCGTTTTTTAAACAATACATAACATGTCTGCTACTATCCAGAACATTTCCACTGTCATTGTTATTGCCATTTCCATTGCCATTACCTTTGCCATTACCACAACTATTACCATTGCGACTTCCATTGTCATTGCCATCGTCATTGTCATTTCCATTGTCATTGCCATTGCCATTGCCATTGCCATTGCCACTGCAATTGTCATTTCCACTGTCATCTCCATTGTCATTGTCATTTCCATTGCCATTATCATTGCCATTGACACTGTCATTGTCATTACCAATTCCATTGCCATTGCAACTGCAATTGTCATCTCCATTGTCATTTCCATTGTCATTGTCACTGCAATTGCCACTGTTATTATCATCATTATCTTTGGAACGGTTATGGCACTGGAACTGCCGAGACTGAAGAGTTTGGAAATCATCGGTCACTCACTCTATAGGTTGCAAGACCAGGCGCAGAGACAGCTCAAAAAGGGAGGGAAATTTGAGGATTTATCGGCGGGTGAATGCCGACCTTCTGCTCTGGCTGAGCGCTATGATAACCTCTTCACACAGACGAGGCTGGATGCAATGGACGAGCTGGATGAAATTGAATCTCTGAACCAACTGGACGACAGCGGAGATCTTAAAAACAAAATCCTCTTCTCAGTAATGGTGGTGAGTATTAAAGTGTTTCTGGAAAAAAATACTAAACGCCATGTTGCTTCCATTAAACCTCAAAGTCTTCGGATGCTTCAATTTTAAACAAACTGAATTTGAGCTTAAATAACCTGAAAGCTCAATCAAATCTATTATCAAGAAATTTATGGACGATCTTCAGAAAGAAGAAACAGCCAGTCACGCGCAGTGTGCTGCCATTCAAATGTTAGCTATCAGCCAATACAGTAAGACGCTAAACATCCGAACTATCATCAAAGATTGGCGTGCAGTTATGCCCCGTATTTACCACTCGCAAATTAGGCGATGATTTGAAACCTATGGAACAAAAACGTGCCCTTGTAAACAAACAGAAAGTCGTCTGCCATTTCCAGTGTGACCAGTGCGAGGCTGGTTATGTCGGCTATACAAACTGACACCTACACCAAAGAGTCGACGAACACGAGGGGAAGACTGCCATCAGCGAGCACATGCGGACGCATGGCAGCGACATTTTCAGCCTTTCGAGACTTTTCAGTATTTAAAGGAAGTGCAAAAATAAGTGGGACTGTCTTGTGTTTGAGATCCTGTACATAAGGGACTTAAAGGCTAGTTTAAACAAACGAAAAGACTCTATTAGCTCAAAGCTGTTTTAAAATATTTTGTTCACATCGTTTCGCTTCGTGATTTTATCGTTTTCTACTTTTTTTTCATCTAAGTTAGCATAGTTTTTCCCTAGTGTATTTTAGAACAATATGTGTATTCTTATTTCGTATATATTAGCTCTCTTCATTCCACTCAATTTTATATCTTGATAATGATATCACGTCGACATCGAAACGTCGATAAGTTTATAGCGTTAACTTTTATAACCAAACTGAATTTGTGCAATAATAGACCCGTTCGAAATTTTTACAGTCTGAAACTTCGGCGTCCGTCTTTGATTTTCGAAACTGCGGAAATTTCTCCAGTTGATGTGGTACTATAATATGGCCCATTTCTGGAGAAGAATGGCGCAGTAAGTACCGCTAGTAGTTGGCCGGTTTCTTTACAATGCTTTGCCACTCACAAGTGCTTTTTATACGGAAAAAAGGCTATTTGCGAAAGAAAATAACCTAACAAAAATGTTTATCTGTGGATCCCGAGGCCTGCTTCATAACAATGTCTGCACTGTGGTGTGTTCTTCGGTTTTTTGTTTGTTTGTTTGTTTTTGCTGTTAGAAATACGATTACAACAATTTATGTTTGTCAGTCATTTTTAGTTTATTTAGCTCGTTCAAAGGTTCGAAAAGCACGCTTGCCTATATTTATCAAAAGCATCGGACGTTTTGTCAAAATTTTGTCCGAAGTCCACTTCTAACTGATATATTCTCTCCAGTGGTGCCGTTCTCGCCAGTCCCGAAGCTTTTCGGGTATAATAATTTCCTCTGTATCTAAATATTTTTAAGTTGTAGAAAAAGAAAATCCGTATAACTGGAAGATTTAACGCCATGAAACGTCTCCCTTTCCAAGGCACAGAAGAAATTATGGCACTCCAAATATGCCCCAAACTTTCGGGACTTTTGAGAAACGCACGCCAGGGCCGTGCGCAAACAACGTAGGCAGGATAAGATTTGTGAAAGCCAGGCCCAGGAAATGAGGAGCGGGGCGCTCGGGGTCGAGGCTTCTCCTTTCCTATTGCTTAAATTGGAAAATTAACTGCGATGATCATTCTTCACTTTCATCTACAACCGCAGTTCACATATGAATTATTTCATATATACTTCACATTAATTGAAAGTCAGTTGGTTTAAGTAAGAGATAAAACCTCAATCGGACATATAACTGATCCCCACAGGCCGCTTTGCGACCTGCTGGGGTGACGTAATCAGAGAGAATACAGTTCAAAATTATACGCGTTCAAAAATTTGGGGGCTTATAAGGTTCTTACGTTTTGCCGTACACACGTCTTGTATTTTACCTTCTATTTTGCTGCCGTTTAAACAAAAATCGTGAGGCCTTCGGAAGGTCGGCCTCCAATGACCACAAAACGTCCTCAAGTTCACGAAATTTGTGTTGACATATGGCGTATGACATATGGCGTAGGTCGGAGAATAGAGTGTTGCTTTATTGGGTAACGATTTAAGATCAAGTAATGCACTGATGTTGTTCTCCACAACTGAGGTCGTCTCTTGAAAAAAAAAAATAGATAGATCATAAAAACTAAGTTTGCAAGCTCTCCTTCCAATAACATAGCCAAATGATTCGTACCTTCAAGTTGGGATTAATGATTTATTTATATATACGTGTACGCTGCTCATGTACTGTTAATTTTTTTTTTATTTCAAGTATTTGTCTCAGACAAAACCAAAGTAAAAAAGACGGACATTTATCCCTTTCTTAGTCTTATTTGCTGCTCGTATCCATCCACAGGTAGCGTATCGCACGGTACAATATGCACTGACCGAAAAGCAACGCAAACTTAAGAAGCTGTTGGATATACCGGATGACGAGGGGAAGGCTAAGCATGCCCAAGACATGCAAGACCGCATTACAGACTACTTCAAACGCACAGGAGCACGACTGAAAATCGATAGTATCAAACGGGTATGTTCACTATATTCTCTTTAATTCGGTCCTTTGAGGTAAATTGGGGCTGAAACTTCCATACCAGGTAAATCATTTCAATAGCGTTTCTTTGAGTTTAGTAAAAAACTAAACTTTTGTTTCAACGGAGTTGATAAGATAAAGAAAATTCAAGAGTTGCAAAAGAAGATAAATGTAAGAAAAGTAAAGGACAGATGTGTTATTGGGACCAGGAATTCACTCTCTCCTTTAGAAAGAAGTGTGTGACCCACAACACATGAATTTTCGCTTTGACAGTCCTCAATGAGAAAAATGCTACTCACGATAATTAGACGCGTAGTATAATGAGAAGTGTGACATAAGTACGGCCGCAAGTCAGGCCGACTGATACGAAAGAACCTGCCTGGTGTCTAGACAAGTGGTTCAGTGTCATTAGTGACTGAAACTCTGGGGCCGGTTGCATAGTACCCCCGACAATAAAATCTGCACCTTATAGGAGAGGGACGTAAGCCGGGCGTACCTCCCAGGCATCGATCTTTCAAGGATGATTTTCTTTAATTTGGCATACATTTTAACGTGGGCAAATTGCGGCCGGCCATCTCGGATTTCTGGGTTTGTGCCGGTTCGGATTATAAAACTTCGTCCACAAAAGACGATGTTCTCCGCCTGAAAACCGCTTTTGCCTTAGCCATGGGATTAAAACAGAGCAAGTCTTACACATGCAAAGTCAGAGTTCTCGCAACCTACTTTCCAAGAGCACGTGGCGTAATAGTACCTCCCAACATCTTGCCGGGTGGTAGAACCGTCGTATACACCGAGCTTACGGCGGCCGACTTTTGCGGCATGCAGAGCACGTAGATGAGGCTACCAACGACACGCCCAGTGCAAAAGTGAGGCGCAAGACATAGCTGTTATGGAAGCGGCCCCTAACGGCATGGCTTAGTGCTTCATGAAATAAGCCACCTGAGGGCCGCTAACCGTGAACTCTGCCGTAATTAGTCATCTATTTACTTACTTGTTGCAGGATGTGAGTAAACAGCTCTGGAGTACCTTATACGATTTCCCCGAGCTTCAAAACTGCTCCAAGTTAAAAGAATACATCGATGAATGCGTGCGTTTGTCCTGGATGTTGGCCGTTCAGGTTCCACCAATGAGCATCGAGTATGAGGCCACAGAGTTCACTGATAAACTTCACGGACGTTTCATGACTTCCGACATGAGCAAAGTGATTATTAAATATCACGTGTGGCCAGCTTTGGTTGATTCACAAAATGGTCACGTGGTCTATAAGGGAAGTGTTGTCACGTGAGTCAATTGAAAAATTAAAGCAATATTTGAACGACACTGGTTCCGTCAATAAAAGATAAATCCAAAACGTATTTTATTGAACAATATTCACATGCATGCTCAGTCGTATTTAGCCCGCTAACGCAGACGTATTTCCGGTTGTCGCTTCTCTTCACCCGAAAAATTACTTTTTGGGCGGAGAAGCGTCAACCGGAAATACGTCTGCGTTCGCAGGCTTAAGGCTGGTTTCCATATGATCGCAGACGATCGCGGATCGCAGATCGCAGAAAGTTCTGCGATCGTCTGCGATCATATGGAAACACACTTCTGCGATCCTGCGATCGTGATCGCAGACGATCGCCCATGTTCTATCTTCTGCCATGTTCTGTCGTCTGCGATCACGACCGCAGGATCGCAGACATCGCAGAAGTGTGTTTCCATATGATCGCAGACGATCGCAGAACTTTCTGCGATCTGCGATCCGCGATAGTCTGCGATCATATGGAAACCAGCCTTAAGTCCTAAGCACTGCTCCGCTGAAAAACTGAGCTACATGGAATAAAGGATTTGTGATGGCAGTGACGTAGTTGCACAAGATCCTGTTGAATAGCCATGAAAAACCATATTTTCGTGCATCATGTACACTTTGCATATCATTGTGAATAGTTAAAGTGAATAGTTACTGGTGTGATTCAATCGGTCTTTTATTTATTAAAATGTCTACAGGTCTACCGTCAGTTAAAGTAGTCACCACTGTTTATTGTTTGTCTGTCCTATTCGTGTTGCCAATGGGCACTGCATGTGCAGTATGACCTAGTCACGTGCCCGAATATATTTTGTTGACAACTCAGTTGCGTTCCAGCGCCAATGTTGACAACGGGCTCCAGAGAGTAAATTTCCATTGATTTCAAAGAGAGAAAAACATCCTTTCGTACAACATTTATGTTATACGGAGGACAATTTGCTACTGGATGAAAACGAAAAATTTCAGCCTGACGTCTACCGTTTGCTGCAAACACGAATCTTAATCTCTCTAATCTCGCTAGGATTGCGTTTACGGCAAACGGGAAACTTCAGTTTACCAAAAAAATCAATGAAATTTATTTAATTTCAGCTTATCTCGTGCCTGCTAGACAGCTATCGAGCAAATACTAAAAGGAGGGAAATAAGCTAGAATGAGATAATTTTCGTGGCTTTATGACAAGCAGCCTGCCGGTTGACGTTGCACTAAACGCGATTCGCGTTTACAGCAGACGGCAAACCTTAGGGTCAAATTTGCCGTTTGCCATAAATCAGTCGACCTTTAAAATTTGATTTAAGCTTATTTCTTGCCTGTCAGTCACCGAGCAACTACCACAAAGAGAACAACGTATCTGAAATAAGAGAATTTTAATGGTTTTATGACAAGCCGCAGCCCGCCGTTAGTCGTTTGTCGTTGACCGCAAGAGCGAATCTTATTCTCTCTAGTGTGCTTTTGTAAGTTGCAAAACGCACAGTGAATAAAAACTGAGTCTGCTGTAAGCCGTTGGCACTCAGTCCAAGAACCTTTCACCTTTTCGATCGACTGAAAGCACCTTCTCTCATATTACGTTTAATCCAGATGTTTGCTCGATGATTAACCGTTTTGACCTTGTTTTTCGCAACTTGTTTTGAGGTTTCGACGCGGCGTGTTCGAGTTTTAACTTGTCAATGAGAACGTATCTTTAATGTTAGAGAATTTTGGATTTATTAAAGAACTGGTTCATGCTTTTAGCTGTGCGTCTATCGAGTTTTAATGCACGTTGGAAGTTTGGAGAGCACAAGAAAAGCGCCAGAGTTGCTCGAGGTACAGCCGAGCGCAACTCTATCATGAACCAAGTCTTAAATCTTTTCAAAATAAAAACGTAAGAGGTGAAAATAAAAATGAAGAAATAGTTTTAAAGCTGTCTAATAAACGGCGCAATAGCCTGCGTAGCAGGCCTTTCTGTAGTCTCCTTCGCAGACGCTCTTTTGGCTCGTCACGCAATCTTTCCTCCCCAACGAACCAACGTTGGGGAGGAAAGATTGCGTGACGAGCCAAAAGAGCGTCTGCGAAGGAGACTAGCCTTTTTGTTGAATTTTCGACGCTTTTCCCATCGGGGTTGACGTCCGAACGATCCGTTTTATGAAATTGCCGGGCGAAAACTGGAACAAGGTCAAAACAGAAAGCGCAGGGAGAGGGGGCGAGGACAACGAGCGAGAAACTCCTCGCCCCCTCCCCCTGCGCTTTCTCTTTTAACCTTGTTCCTGTTTTCGCGCGGCCATTACATAAAACCGATCGTTCGGAAGTCAACCCCCGGTGGAAAAAGCGTCGAAAATTCAACAAAGCTGCCTGCTACGCAGGCTAATGGCGCAAATATGAAGGTTCAGTTTGTCTTCGTAAAAGCACTATTTATTTACAGTTTCATGTTAACATGGTCACACGCTAAACATTTAAACACAAACTTTTAGGTTGTTTCATGAAATTAAAATTTCATACAAATTGTTCCTTTTCTCTTTTTATTTCACAATCATGCACAAGTACACACCAACGTAGCAGCTACTAAAAGATTAGTGGACCTAATGTATTTGACATCTACTCAAATACGTAAATACGGGTGTGCTCATCATGCAGCTCGTGCACAACCCGTTCGCACACAACTATCTTACCGTCCACGAGAACCGCTGCATATATGGCCTACAAAACGTTCCAGTTTTGATTGATGTTTTGAACTTCCCACTAATATCGAACACCAGTACTTTGTCACAATTACAAACCATTAAATTTCCCGCCTTGTCAACTAACAAGCAATCCGGGTAGTGAGTTAAACTCTTCCTGCCTTCCAATTCTGTGCGTCCAAATTCATACAAATATTCACCAGCTCATTAAACACCTTGATGCAATTACTGTCTGAAACTATTAGCAAATCGCCTTTCTGGATACAGTAAGCAGGACGACTCAAAGCGTCCTCGCCAAATTTACGCAAAAATTGACCGCTAGGACAGAAAACCTTAATTAACCTGTTCTTGCTATCAGCCACGATAATATTCCCATCGCTATCTATACAGATAGGCCACAAGGTGAATTCAGCTGATGATCAAGACCTCCCTCGCTTCCAAATTGCTTTAGATACTCCCCCTGCTCGCTGAAAATTTGAACACGGTTGTTACCAGTGTCAGCTACTACAATATTATCAAGAAATGCTATTCCACGAGGATCGCTAAATTTCCCTGCTTGACAACCGCATTCACCGAAACGCCTTAAGTAAGTTCCATCAATACTGAGCACGTAAAGGCAGTCGCCGAGGCCATCAGTTAAAGTAATTTTATTCCGTTGATTTACTGCTACCACTCCCGTTGGCCACGTAGTCATATCGGAGTCGAGAAACTGAACTACGCCAAAAGATGACAAGTTTGTACTGTCTGGTTTTGATTGCAACTGTAAATGGACTGCCAACAACATGCTCTCCATTTACCATCACTGACCCCTGGCATATTCCGGTTTCCTCTGCAAAATAGCTAACGTTGTAGCTGCCACCTTTGTTATCTTGAATGTTGACTTCCGTGGTACATTCTTGGCCCTGATTTCTACTGTTACAGAGTCAAACGCTTCATAACATTGTTCCTCCTCAGCATTTCGTGTAGCTAACACAAACTTTGCCTTAAGACCAACAGTCGCTTCACTGACTCCTTTTCCTTGCGCTCTTGACAGATGTGGTTTAGTTTTACTTGTGACGCTTTGGACTAAGCCAATTCCGTCATCGATCGCTTTGTACAAAGATTCGTTCTTCAAGAAAGCAAAACAACCAAGTTCCTCAA
>BLFK01000915.1:828784-831064 GCA_014634185.1 Astreopora myriophthalma
CTTTGAGGTGATAGGCATTTTAAAAGCCATACCCTAGATCCTTTCGGCTTTTTTGCTCGAATTCACTGTTTGTGCTCAGGTACCTCGTACAAAGGAAATAAACGAGGACCCAGTTTACTTTTATCTCGAACAGAAGAAGCGTCGAATCTTCAAGCAGGCAGTGCGTCATGTAATCATCGCAATTTGTCTTCGACGCAAAGTGGAATGTCGATAGCACTCACCTCCGAGCTTGGTTCAATCGATAAGCGTGTGTAGGAAACAAGGATGGTTTGCGAAAACTGACAACGGCACTTTCAAATTGTGCCGATAAAATTATTCGTTATTTGTCCAATCAATTTACCATGAAGGAATGATCGACCTTGAAAAAACAACAACAACAACAATACTTGCTAACTTGTAAAAACTAAATATTACATAGTAAAAATCATATTTATTTTATTGTATTACTTTGGAACTACTGCACAGTAATTTCAACAGCGTTTTTACAAATCGAAAATTTACCCATGTCCTACACCATGTCCTGCGGTGAGTATTCGACAGTTGAGTTTTACCGACAGTTGAGTTTTAACACTAAAAACTCTCACTCTCGTTTTGCTAAAATAGACGATACAATAGGTGCTTAGTTTCTGTCCGCTGCCTGCTATGTACCTTTCCCAAAACCTAATACAGAACTGATAACAAACCGCTTCGTGAAAGAAAAGAGCTACTGCCTGCTTCCATGTTGAAGGTTTTGTTTACATTTTGAGTCATTTATATAGGTTAGAGCCATAGTTTACGACTGTAGATGAGGTTCTCGTAATCACAGATTTGACAAGCCTCATTGTCACCAAATGTTAGCCACTGGCATGCAGTGCTTTCCTACTTTTAAGACTGATCAACCGTTAAATGATTTATCTCATTTTGCCAGCACAGTGAACGCGGATCAAATTCCCTTAGAAATCGTAGACTTGATGGAAACGGTATAAGACAAGTCACGCTTACTGTCCCAATCCAGTTCTCTCGATTAGTTCTCTGATGTTTGCAGCCACCTCTTCAACAGCTGGTCGATTCTCTTTTATTCTCTCTGCCATCTCGTTCACTTCTTCGGTTAACTGGGAAAGAGCAATTGCGAAGTTTGACTTTAACAATTTTCGATAATCCAGGACTTCCAAACCTTTTTCATCTTTTCCTAACGTTAACCGCCTCTTCAACATTCAAAATAGTGGAAAAACTGTCAATGATTTGAGGTAATGAAGTTGATGTAAAGAAAGAAATCGCCACTTTTCTCTCTACAAGAGCGCTAGTTGTTCGAGCCATAACTCATGATGTTATCACGTCAGCTATCAATAAGACAGGGGAAACGACAATAAATTAAACTGGACTTCCAAATAAAAAATTAAATAAAATAGAAATAAAGTGTCAAAGACGCTGAACCGAATATTTATCTCCCTACCTCATCAAAACACTGTTCAGTTTGTAACAGTTCTTCATCTTCATGGTCTGATCCAAGCTCTTCTCTCTGTTCTTGAATCCAAACGAACAACTGATCTCGCTGCCTCTTCTTGTGACTGAGAAAACAAACCAACAGACAAACGATCATTTGGTTTTACATAAATTCTACAGTTTAGGAAGACTTGCTTTGGGATTGCTTTACTTTGGAGGGTGACCGGCCGAGAAATGTTGCGCCAGTTCCTCAGCCAATCAAGGCAGCCAGTTTACCCGCACGCTTTTTCCCGCGTTTGACGTCTGCTACATGTATTTGCTTCGAGTTTTGATTGGTTCATGTGAAAGCCCGCGTCCGCTGTGATTGGCCGAAGTAGTTTTCGTTTCAGTTTGACATACTCGATTGAAAACCCAGCTCAACACCGAACAAATGAACATCAAGCACTGCCCGAGGCCCACAAAATGATGCAATTCAATAACTATACCACTTAGCCCTTTGCAGGGCTAAGTCCGGCACATGTCACTTGGCAACGCCCTGCTGGGACGCAACCCCAGCGGCAGCGAGGCTTGCTTTGTTGCACGAGAAAATAAACTGTCCACCGAAGAAGATGGGACAAGTGCTATGAAACGAATTTCTCTTTGAAATCGATACGCAATGACTCCCTACAACGCGGCCTTGTTAAGAGCGCTGCTGGAACGCTTCCTTCCCAGCACCACTGCAAACAAGATATCCAGGCACACGACTAGGCCCTGCAAAAGGTCTACTAGCACTGAAGGAGTGCAAAATAGGAAGAGTTACACGGTAGCATCAAGCAACTCTTGGATTGGGCGTCGGATTAGCTATCCCCCCCCCCCCCC
>BLFK01000915.1:832910-843010 GCA_014634185.1 Astreopora myriophthalma
AAAAAAAAAAAAAAAAAAAAACCCAGAGGGGAAAATGGGAACGTACTCCCCGACCAAGTTGCAGTGCACCAACTGAGATTAAAGGTAAAAACTATTTACATGAAAAAACGTGGAAATAATAAAAGTAAAAATAAAAGATCACAAAGTTCGAGAGTTAAGGTGCCTACATTAAACCGATAAGACCTCATACACCTTACAACTATAGGTTCATGAACGACTTAAGGCTCAGTGCGAACGTACCAAGAGGAAAATATTTTGCATTCTCTGTCACTGCCACTTAGGCTATGTTTACACGGAACCAATGCCAAATGGATCCGACCCGATCCTGGAACGGACCACTTCTGTTCACACGGGACAGTTCCGTTTATGAACATCAGGCCACACGGGACCCGTCTGTTACGGTCAGTTGCGGTCCGAGACTGGATCGAAGTAAGCAAAGCAGCTGCTTTTCGCAGTTATAAGCATGCGCAGCCGAACCTTTCAAAATGCGCCGAAGAAAGCTAAGCTATTACCCAAGCTTAAATTACGCTGCTAGTATTTAAAGGAACTGGTCCTGGACCTGCTTTAATCGGACCTTATTATGAACGGATTGACGGTAGGGTTAGCAGGTCTCATGTCACCAAAACGCCTATCCGTCACGGTGTTTAGATCGGAACCATTTGGAACCGGTCCGTGTGAACATAGCCTTATGTCTAGTTCCGCCGCCGAATGTAAACACATTTTGTGCGCCTAACGGTGTAAACAAATAATAAAAAGCACTGGTTGAGATTCTTATGTTAATTAAGTGTCGATCAGAAATAATCTTTAAGTTGCTGATAAAAAGGCTCTTCTCCTACAATTTTTCACGTAGCTTAAAGTGCCCTGACACACACCGAATGCATAAATGGCTGCCAATTCATTATTCTTTTATCTTAATGCTAATTAGCCTCAGTTGCCTCGTCAGCATGAGGAAAATTCAAGAGAATTTTTACACAGAAATGAGGTTAGTGAGTCTAATTAGCATTTACATAAAAGAATAATAAATAGGCCGCCATTTCTGCGTTCGGTCTATGGATGGAAAGTGAAATACTCATGTAAGCGCTACACCCTAAGACGTCAGATACCATTTCACTGGAAAACCGGGAGCCAGACTTTTTTCGCACCTGCTAACAACCACACTGTGGGGCGCCGGCTGGACAGAAGTGGCGGGATTTATTGGTCCTAACACGCTTGTGATCTGTCTGTCAGATTTTGCTACCATGGCAGGTCTCGGCCTAGGCCTCCCTCCTCTTTGCCCTACTCGCTTTGCTGTTATTCGTCTCCAGTGCATCGCACATCGATATACACACTGATGCACGAAGTGAGCTGCCTGTAAGCATGTGATAAACAAGAAATATCGTCAGACAGTAGGCTCTGAAACTACTCATAATGTTCAGGAGCGCATCCACACCAGAGGTAAGGGAGGGGCCTCCTCTATTTGTTTTTTCTTCCCGTTTCCCGGTTTTGGGCCAACGCGAAGTACCAGAGTGCCTCCTCGATCTTCATTTATAATTTCTTGAGTCAATCTTTGACATGAAAGTTACAAAAGGAGATGGATGGGGTTCTCGGGTAGATTTACTTTTCGATCTCTTTTTTTCTTCTTTTTTCAACAATTTAACGTTAATCTGTTGTAAGAGTGAGAACCCTTTCAAGAAAATGGGCCTTTTTCGAAACAATATGCCATAGAAAACACGGTTCAAGTCAAATCCTTCACACGAAGTTCAGCAAAACTGTCAATTTTCATAGAAATCTGCTGTAAAGTGAACGAATTACGAAAGTTCTGAACCCCGCTTTTTTGCAAGAAAAATTCCCTCTTGCCATTAGATACTGACCTTTTTCTATGTAAACTGAAATTTTCAATTCTGGGGTACTTCCTTCAAATTTCAGCAGACAACTATGAAAATCCATACTTTTCGTTTCATATTTTTGACGACAACGTAATAACCAAACCAACCTCGAGTTGGCGTTCCTGAGCAAAGCGCGATCGTTCTGCAGCAAGTTGAAACCCAACCTGCAATTTCACACAAAATTCTCTCACTCATTAATTACTTAATTAATCATCATGTTATAAGCCAACCAGAACACTTTCTTCTGCTCAGGTGGATGACTGAGGGACAATGAGATACGAGTAAAAAACTACATGTGGGAAAAGGTTGCTTAATCTCCACATTCATAAACCAACACAGTAACAACCAAGTAGGTGACACAATATTTTCCGACCAAGTTCACGTTAGCCTCTTTTTCAAAGAGAGTCTAACTTCAAAGGTTTTCTTATGAAAATACGTTTTTACTCACAAGCAAAGTAGAAGGAATCACCACCACAAAACTTTGACACTTGAACTCGCTTTGAAAAAGAGGCTAACGTGAACTGGAAAATGGGTCATTGTATTTGTTTCAGAATCTCGCTTCGTGTTTCAATGGGTTTCCAAGAACTTTAAAACCACAAGTAGTACATAAAAGATGTGTAAAACTCGCTTCAACATCACAAACTTAATGATTAGGATTTCGCAACCAAATTACACGTGACCAGACCTTCATCCACCGAGTGACTGCTGTCCGCACAAGTCTGTTTCGTCGTTCTTCTAAAGCTCTGGAAATTCGAACAGCTTTTCTCTTGCGAGAGATTGCGTACTCCAAGATTGCGTAAAAAGCCTTGAAAATCACAAAAATTAACCGGAGATTAAAAGCGCAGCCATGACAATAATAAAAGCAGAATGTCTGAACTATGCTGCGTGACAAATCATTGAAATTCGACATAATTAATTTGGCCCAACAGCAAGGTGTTCAGTATGTATTGTATTTCTTTTCATGTCTTATTGTGCAAATGTAGCAGTTGTAAACTTTGTGAAACTTTACAGTACAAACCAAGGTTCTGTTGTTGTTGTTGTTGTTGTTGTTGTTGATCTGATTTAAGGCATGGAACAAATGAGACCTTTACGTCTGTGGTATGCAGACATCGAAATTACGACATTTCACAAGCCACTCGGTTGGCCAAAACTAATGGAAAATCGTAGCGAGTATCGTAAGCTATCTATACGAGGTTATATTTGACACGCGTTCAAGATACTGCTAACTTCCAAAAGCCTATGAAACTATGGCAACTTTTAGGTTCGGGTGCATGGCATTCTAACGACGGCTAGTTCGTCTAGTCTCGAGCATGACACAAAAAAATTTCAGAATGTCACCAAGCAATAACTCCTAACGATGACAGTTCGGCTTCGGTACTGAAGTTCGGTACCGGTTACGCCGCCTGGTTAGCAGAAAGGGATTTGGCGCCAGTCTGCTGAGCGGAAGGTCGTGGGTTCAGCTCCCGGCCGGGCCAACACTTAGGGTCTTAAAATAACTGAGGAGAAGGTGCTGCCTTTGTAATGACATTTGCAAATGGTTAGACTTTCTAGTCTTCTCGGATAAGGAAGATAAACCGTAGGTCCCGTCTCACAACACTTGTGTGGGACGTTAAAGAACCCACACACTGTTCGAGAAGAGTAGGGGACGTAGTCCCCGGTGTGATGGTCTATCACTCATTCTGTTCTGGGGGCACCTGTGAATTCTACTCGTTATTAGATTTAAGATTGTGAACTGCACCATAAAGCAGTCTGGCAAAGTCCCCCACAAAGTGTTGTAAAGCGCATTTGAATATCTTCATAGAAAATGCGCTATATAAATGCGATATCATTATCATTATTATTATCATTACATTCACCATTAGGGAGCTTAACCAAGTACGACGACGACGGCTACGATAACGTCATATGAAAACAAATTCGCGTTATTGTAAACACTTCGCGTTTAATCCAAGTTGTTCCGCGAGTAAGACAATTGCCAACTGTCCAGGAACAAAATTGGTATGAACGCCCTCACGGCTGAGGGAAATAATGGAAAATTCATAGTCGTGCAACCACGTCCCACACTTCAAAATTTTGTCATTCCATGTCGTTGTTTAGCCGAGAGCGGCAAAGAAATGTACCAAAATGTAAAACGCACATGCAGAGCCTTTTTTTTTTCATCTTTTCCCTCATTACACCTATTCTTTTATGGCGTTCTCGCTGTCGTCGTTGCTTAACCACCCTATTCTTTCCGCAAGCAACTTCAAAGGGGCTGTGTTAGCGCTGACCTTGCGTTGAACACTTCAGCCCAGGTCAATCAACATTGTATTTATGTTTGTCGAATATAGGGCAATGGATTATACATACGATAGTTGGATATAAATACAACACTGAACACAAAGACAGTTCACACCTTTCTCTGTAAATTGACACTCCAATACCACAATGCCAAAAGTGTTTGCCTCTTTTCACGCACTGCAATGTTGTGCTGAAACGTTAACAAATTCAGTTAAGAACGTTTAACATTTAGCATCGAAAGCAATTTTGTATTTGGCCTCCTTTTGCACTGCCACGCTCACAGATTGGCCGAAAATTCTCGGGCCGCATTCTCAACCAATCAAACGCAAATTTGCTTGCACGCCTTTTTCCCGCTATTAACACCCGCCTCATGTATTTGCATCTAGTTGTAATCGGTTCATTTGATTAGCCGCATCTGTCATTAAATAGCTCCACTGTACAATATACGGTACTTGAGATTCGATAATGACGTTAAAAAAGGTGGCATTTGAGAATTTCATCAGTGGCAAAATAGGAACACCCCCGACCCGGACAAACGTCAGGAGGTCACAATAGGGAATTTAAGATTGAAGACTACGGTTAACGGCTACGGTTGGACGAGTACATGGCATCTGGGTTGAGCTTTTTATGCGCATGCGTATAAGTTATGGGATGGCGTTGAGCTTACCGTCGTGTTTCACTACGGTAAGTTTTGACAGCTTTCCTCGTCGAAAGTAAAAAATCTAGAACGTGTGACTTCAAAGGTTAGGAAAATTTAAATTTGTGGACTCGTGCTCGTCGTAAAGAATTGGAAACTCTTCTTCAGTGATGATTCCACCAGAAAAGCGCAAACTAAGGCTTTACAAAGTTCATGAAACGACATTTTTCACACGATGAGTGATTCAACCGTAGCAGTTCGCTTGTTTACAATCTTAACCTCTTTATTTTTTTCATGCCAAACGGTTCGTACTCGAGCCAATCCACCATCGACAAGAACCAGACCTCTCCTGCTCGTCCAACCGTAGTCATTTAATCGTAGTGCTCCATCTTAAATTCCCCAATGTCTATTTCGAAGGGAGGGGCGGTGGGGTGAGGGCCAAGTCTGGAACTATCCGAGAGTAAAGTGCACAGAAGGGTATCTTGAGACGCAGAAAGCGAAACTAGCCAGCTTCGATCCCTGCAAATGTGGGGTCTCCGTTGCGACGTCAACAAAAAACATAGAACAAGTGAGTTCAACTCCAAGTGTCACTGAGACCACTGTCTGCTTAAACCCAATCCACTGTTGAACGATCTCAATCCAATCGATTATGCGTCATAGCCGCACACCTGTTTCTTCCATTGGCTGAAGAAAGAAGTCGTAATTCTCCGATTATGAAGCCACATGCTTTGCCTTTGAAGAATCTACAATTAAAGGAGATATCGTATATATTTTATCACATATCGTATATATTTTATCGCCGTTACCACTATCTTGGATTGCAACAACACAGAATGGCTTTACACCTAGTTCGGTAAAAACAAGGAGCACAGATAGTTGATGCCTCTGAAGCCAAAAACTGACAAAAGAGAAGCGATGTCTTGAATGACTTCTAGTCGGAAGCAAGACATTTCATGAACTTTATCCATTAAACTTCCTTAGGATAAATTCATAGTTTAATAAGCGCTCAAAAAGGACTGGGGTTAAAAAAATAGCAGTTTCACTTTTCGGTGTTTGGAAATCGGATGAAAGACTTCTTCTATACGGATTTCCCTTTTCTCTTAAGAGTATGTAGTCTGTGAAGCCAGCTGGGCTTCTCTACATCACTGACTTCTTAACTCACACTCGAACCTTGGAGAAAAGGGTGACTGCAAGTTAATTTAAGCCTCCCCCAAACATGAATACAGTCATTTCTTCAGGTCTCTCACCTTGATTCTAAAACATAGGTGAACATAACTTTTCCATGTCAGCAGCGCTTTGTGTAAAACCGTGTTGTTATGATGGCCCTCAGCCTTGTCTTCAAGATTCTTGAGGTGAACCGACTTCCACGTGAAAGATTTCCAGGCGCGAAATGAACGATGCAGTTGACCTGATATTGGCAATCGACAAAGCACGCGTCAGTTATTGACATATCAAGTGGTCAAGGGGAGACTAATGCATGGGTGGACCACTGTCCAAGCGACAAAGAAAATTAAACTGTTGTCGGAGCTCAATACATGAAATACTCAACTGATTAAGTCGACCGATTAAAGTGTGTTGACCTTAAGGTGTTTCATTCAAGGATAGTCCACTGCACTAGGCTCTGCCCGTCGACCGCTTATAGTAAACATCTTTCTGATAGCTGGTCCGCATTTTGGACGCAAAGGGTAAATTGCGACGCTAAATTTCTATATATCTAAAGCTAAAATATTTAAACCAAGCGCACACCAACCTTCTTAAATCCGTTAACGGTGATCGAAAAAGATTTCAATCTGGCCGAGTATGCTGGCTAACCTTGAGCATGTATACAGAATACAAGGCAGATGCTGAAAGCGCGCCGTGATATAACCAGCCCACTAAACTGTCAATTTTTTGTATCAACCCTTCACTTGTTTCTTCAGTGATCCACACTTACCTTTCTCAAGCGTCTGCTGAACTTCCTGCACTCGCTGCGACTGTTTCCATCGCTTTACTGCATGCTGAGTCGCAAATTCCCTCCAACAGGAGAAGCACTGCAACGTGATACAAACACGCACTGTATGAGTGCAGTGGCTACGGCTTTTGCCAGCAGAATATTGAAAGAAGTTATGGCCTGTATTTTAAGCTGCACAGCATTAACCACATGCGCGCTTCTCGGGCCTATTTGCCTGCCATCATGGACAGACGGACTCCCGGCACATGTAATGGCATAATGACTACGTTCGTTATACGGTACAGTAGCCACAAAAAACCAAGCTGCTACTTCATAAACTTCTTTTGGAATTTCTGGAGAAATTTCAAGTTCAAGCTGCTAATGTATTCAGTCTTTTGTTTCTTTGTTTGCTTCTCTGCGCGCTTCCTGCTCGCCTCACCTTCATAAGTAGTATCTGATTGAGATGGGTTTTCGCAATGTGTTTCTTCTGTCTCTCTACTTTGTTTTCTTTGGCATTCTGCTTCCACGCCTCAAACGCAAACCTAAGGGAAATATCATACTCATGCATGAGACACTCCCAAATCGAAAAAACTGCAAAGCTAACATCATGTCCATTTGCTTTTATGACGCAAGTAAAAGACTTCACCTCAATCGATTCAAATTGTGATGTTGAAGCTTGTGATAGCAATGGGCTTTAACAGCTTTCAACTGTTTCTGATAATCCTAAAATATCACAATGTACATAAAAAGCATTCACACTTACAAAACAAAAGAGCTTAAATAACTAAAGTGATCATAACCGTTTTGCTCGCAGCTTTAAGCACCTTCGAAAGTCCAAATAACAGACTTCTGGCACATCTACGCAGACTCAAAACTTTGAAGCAATAGTGGGTGCCAACGGTTACAAAAATCGACCTTTGCTGTGACTGCGCATTAATTGGCTGTGGCCAGATTCCGTGTTCTTGGTGCTGACCAAAGGAAAAGCGGGCTCTGGGAACGAGATTGTGTAAAACCCAATTTGTACCCCAAAAACATTAACTGTCCGGTAGATGTCACAACGCGCTAGACTTGAGAAAGAATTCCTGTACTTTTCAGCGACCAAGAATAATAATAGCTTTTTTGTCCTGACGATGGCAAGTCCGTTACGTCAATAGAAGTCAGCGTGTCCTACCTTCCAACCGGTAATCACAATAGAGAGAAGATGATGTTGGTGATGAAGATCAGCTCGGGCTTGTTTCTGCCATTTCACTTGCCTTTGATGAACAAACTGCAACAGTTGTATTGAACAATAAAATCAGTCAATCGATCAATACATCAATGAGCATCAGCAGTGGCACCACTCTCTAAAGAATGACTTTTCATCCACTGCGTCCACAGCGAGTTGGAGTTAGACTGTGGGTATTGAGAAGGGAAAAACCGAAGTATCCAGAGAAAAACTCCCCGAGACTAGTTGAGAACCGTCAACAAAAACAGTTTGAAACTCAACAAACATTAGAAAACCTGCCTTCTTTTCTGTATTTACACTGAAAGACAGCTGGGGTTGATGATCAGTTAAAGAAATTAGGAATATTTTCACAAGTGGATCCTGACTCACTTGTTTCCAGGCCGTCCAGATCTTTTTCAGCAAATGGATGTAGTAATGCCTTAATGATGACCGCTGTACCGAACGACTATTGAGAGAAAAAAATATCCAAAGCTCAAGTTTGACAGCGGTCCCGGGATAACTTCTCGTATCCACGCTAAGGAATAACTAGCCAAAAAAAAAACTCGTGCATGAAAACTGTAACAAACTTGATGGTATCTTTTGAAAAAGTTACCTTCACTTCGTGCAACAATATTAAAATAATCACAATCGTCTCGTCCACTAAATTATCAAAGTTTACTTTATTCAATAAAGTCGGCGGCCTTTATTGAATACAACACTCTATAAGCTTCCTCGAAACTACAGCCAAGTTTCCGTCGAATCTACACCCGGAACTCGCGAAACGTATTCTCTGCTGGGGCCCGTTTCTCGAAAGTCCCGCGAAGTTTACGGGTCCGAAAAGGAACTTGTAAAACTACGATCCACTTATTCTGAAAATTTAGTCTTTTATCATGATTTCAAGCTAAAAGAGAGCAAGCTAATTGCAGAGTTTTGTGGCTTAAAACATGTTTCGTTTCAAGGTACGGAGGAAATTATGGCTCCCGAAATACACCCGACAAGTATCGGGGCTTTCGAGAAACGGCCCCCTGGGGAGTAAATGGCTACCTCGAATCCAGGTTCTCTCTCGTTTCCTCTTTTGTCACCGAGGGAGAGAAAGAGACCCTGGTTGCAACTGGCCAGATAGGGGAGGGACGGTTACGTTATCACACCGTCGCTGCGAAAAAACGCCTACACTATTGTTGTCTTTTTCCGACGACAGCAAAAGAGAAAGAGTCTCAGTTGAAGGTCGATGATATCAGTTCCCGCTTAACACTCTTAGAAATTCGCGTTAGTGCATCACATAACGATTATATGAACTCTTTTAACATCTAAAATGTGTGTCTGTTATCCATACTGAAACTGATACGAACGACGCTAAAGATTTGAGAAATTTCATGGCAAAGGAGGGCAACGACTCGGAAATGTATCAAAATTTATACAATGTACGTGCAGACGGAGCGTGCAGAGTGATCGTTTTTCATTTCACCTGTTGTTTTGTGGCGTTCCATTGGCCGTCCTTGCTCCTACAGCACCATATTTAGGGACCTTAAGATTTACGGCGGCAACATCAGCGAGAACGTGTCATTCAGTTGCTGGATAGTTCGGGTAGTTTGAAGAAGTTGAACGAACTGGAATATTGACGAAAACTGTGATTTGGGGAAATGTAAACTATTATAGCAATTATGAATGAAGTTTTCGAGGACGTCGCCGTCGCAGATCTTAAGATCCCTAATAAAACGAAACTCGCGTGGCTGCTTGAAACTATGAATTTTATTTCCACGTAGTACAATGCTGCTTTGACCACTTGATATTCATACCGTTGCGCCGCCGTGCAATACCCTTTATCACAATTCTTGGCAACACTCTGATGAAAAATTATATTTTTGAAAATTAACCGTCGTATCCTTTTCATTGACTAATTCCATTCCTTGTTTTGCAACACGTCCAACATGCCTGGTAGCCTCAGTATTACTATTACTCAGGTAATTACTCAGGTCAGTATTACTCATTATTACACGACTCAGGCAGTCAGAGGGCCAATAACTAAAATCAACCAATCAAAATGCTCTATTGCCGGTCCAATATTCTCTAAGTATTGGACCGGGCATTGTCCCGAATGATCCCGCACTTGTGTCCCTTTGAACTTGAAATTAAGATGGCGGACGAGGACGAAATCTTTCGAAAATTTCGTCGTAAAACTCCAGAATG
>BLFK01000915.1:851980-875200 GCA_014634185.1 Astreopora myriophthalma
AAAAACTGGTACGTGGTTCAGAGACTTGTCCTTCTTCTCACACTAACACTATTCCTATAATTTACCCTCTTTCAAAAACATCATACTATGTTAGTCTACTTCTTTCTCAAAGGGACATTTGAAACACCTAGATGCTGATTTTTTTTCTTAAAAAAGGGTTCCATGGGTAAAGACTACAAATGATATACCTGAAAGCACGAACCGTTTATCAATGGGTTACCTGAAAGGTGTGTAATTCCACAATTGGTTTCGGCTCCATTTAACAAATTAGTAAAGGAAAACGTACTTTAGTGACCTCCAAAAACGTAATCACTTACATTTTTCTGACACAGATCTGCAGCCAATTTCAAGCGCATCTCCTTTAATCTCCTTTGTACAGTTTGAAGTTGAAGAGCATTAAAGCAGGTTTTCTATTAACAGAAACAGGGAAACAGGGAAACAGCACTTGAAAATCTTTACAGTGGGCTGTACAGCAACTTTACTTACACTTAGTACCATAAGCAACAACAAAGAAAGCTTTGATAAATAGGTTTTTAAGATTGAAAGGGAAATTGGTATAGAATGGGGTTCCAAAATGCAGCTGAACATGGGCTAATAAAGGTACTGTCACGGGTCTCAGACATACAGTGGCACAACCTCCATAAAACTTATGATGAAGAAAACAAGCTCGATCAGGTCACCTAGGTTTCATGAGTGACCCTACCTTTTTTACATAAAAGATGGTTTTTGCTATTTAAAAATGATTTACAGTTTGAACAGAGTAATATTTCAAGACAGTTTTGAATGAAATTCGGAATTGTTTCACTGCCTTGGGGATTAAATTTCATCCTAATATGAAGTTCTCAGTTGACATTTCACTCACGAAAACTCCAGCTTTTCTAAGGCCTCCCGAACTGGTATTTTACCTAAATGATCCATCGGGTGTCCCTGATCTAAGGACCCTAATAATACTCAAATCACCCTCATTTGAACCAGCAACCTCCCAATACTTAAACCAACAGCATGATATGAAGCAAACCCAAAAACCACCCCACCATAGCACTTCCAATACTGGGGCGGAAAACTTAAAAAAACTACCAGTCACAAATTTCCCAAAAACGACAACCATAACTGACAGCAAGCACAAGTCATCCTTTTGTTAAGGGCATTGCTGTCAGTATCACTGTATTGCTAAATTAGCTAGAACTGCATATTATTAGCTCACATCAACAACAAGAATAGGACTAACCAACAAGAACTGTCTGTAGTGTCGCACAGCCAGTTCTTCCTTGTCATACTTCTCATGTTTCAGAAAAATGTCTTCCAGTCTGGTCAAGAAAATTTAACACGTCACTCCAAGAAAAATAACTTGTCACATAATCCCTTTTTGTTGCTGTTGTCAGTTTGTGAAGCTGCTGCCAAATTTCACACAATAAAGAGCGCTACAGAGCTACCCTGCAACTGGCAAAAAATGTCAAGTTAATAGCTTTTTTCAAACTATTAAAAGATTGGATACAGTATTTCCAGCTAATAAAAGCTCTCCTTGCAACAGCCACATTGCCCTTGAAGTGTATCAAGTCCTCAAATTGAGCAAGCTCTATTTGTCTCTGCCATCTTTCCACCCACAAAGTGAATGACCTCTTTAACAATGTAAATGAATGACGTCTCCTAGCAGAACCTGAGATCATAATACACAAGCAAAATAGGTATATCAATAGATGCTTTACTTCTACAGTCTCTCTTTCACTTTTCAAGGTAGACCAGGGTACAAGTAACAATAAAAAATTGTCAACTGCAAACATACTGAAGAGGTAAATTGTTGGCAATAACAATGTTTAAAACAAGATTCTCTTCAAAACTTTCCAATGCCTTGAGGTAGCTTCAAAATAGGCCATTCCAAAGTTCAAAAAAGGACTGTGCAATAGTTTACATATCATTGAAATTACATCCTATTAAAAATTTAACCCCACCACCAAAAAGATCACTTAAAAATTAGTACCTTAACCAAGTTTGGACAAGTTTTGTTGCATAGTATTAAGTGCAATGTGAGCTGTCACAGGTCACCAAAATTCCATCCAAACATGTCTAATTCAAAACTGGCCTCCCCCAAATCCATACAAAGTCACTACTTTTTCTGATTTTTACAATCCTATTGGACGGTTGTAATCTAACCAAACCTCAAGCTTGGTAAATGCAACAATTATGACGTGATCTTCGTTGTTACAGACCTCAATGTTCAATTAGATTAAGTGTTGAAAAACTCCACCCCATTCTCCATTTGAAGCAAACATCTTCTAACATTAATGCTTGTTGCTCTTTCACTTTGCATCTCTTTTAAAAGAGAATTTTAAATTCCATACCATATCTTAGCTGCTTGAGTTTTTTAAATGACCTGAAGTTCTTCATTCCTCTCCATGCCCTTAAAGCCAATGTTCGGTTGTAAAACCTTGAGGCCATTTTCATCTTCTCTCCTTCTTCAGTCTTTATGAACAGCCTAGCAGTCCAGACTCTCCAAACCTACCACAGAGAGTTGAAAGACTGTGTGCTGGGTGGTGGCAATGAATAGGCCCACTGATTTTTCCAAATGGGCAAAATTGCAGGCAACACCTTATAACTCGAGATGTAAAACAACAGTTGGTTTGCGTAACAGTACTTAAGGGGTCAACCAGTTGGGGGAAGAGAAGATTTGACCCTAAATTCAAACTGGGAAACAAAAGATAGTTCCTTGCTCTGTCTGTCATTTATTCAAATGGTCACAGACTGCATATTATGAAGACCAAATTTATCCATTTTTCGATCATGCACACATTTGCTTCAATTTTGCATTTGACTGCCAATTAACATCTAAAATTTGCTTGTCACAGGTATGGTGTCATCACTGCGGTCTCTTCTATACATTTCATGCCACTTAGGATGCCATTCCCATACTATTTAGTATTAGTATAAATCTACTAGCATTCTATCACGAATGCCGTTCTCTGATTGGCTACGCTACTCGCTATCTATTCTGTGATAGATAGCGAGTAGTGGTTTTCAACAAAATGGCGGCCACTTCGTCACGTTTTCGAAGTGTTTCGAAGTGTCTGTGATGAGGATATAGATAATTTACTTGTTTAGTTTTGAACGACTAGTAGATTTATACTAAAACAATTAGATTATTCGCTCTCGATTTCTATGCGTGATAGTTGACTCAGGCTGCGCCCTCGTCAACTATCACGCAATAGAAATCTCGAGCTCATAATCTAATTGTTTACTAGAAGGTTTCAGTCCTTAACCAAAACGTCCAGTTTTTACCCTACTTTAGCCGGTGTCAACACTTTTTCAAATGTCCAAAATGTTACCCTATAATTATTTTTCTGCATGTTTTCAGTTATGCTCCAGCTGAAGCTTCTCTATCATGTTGGCAAATGCTATGTCACCCAAGGTATTGGTGTTAAAAATGCCTATGAATTGTTTAAGGGAGGGCTTTTGTGTGTGTGTGTGTGTGTGTGTGTGTGTGTGTGCGTGTGTGCGTGCGTGTGTAGTTTGCCTGTGATATCATCATTGGGTTTATTTACTTTGTATTTACTTACAGAGAATTTCTATATGTTATCTCTCAGTTGCCTGTCCAAAGAACCAGGTCACTCATTAAAGAGGAAAAGCTTTGGGAAGTTGAATTTTAGTGTGTAACAAAGATTAAAGTAAAGGTTGGAGCACATTGAACATTGAATTATTGATTTGTGGCATTGCCATTGCCAAAATTGTCATTGCTTGAACTCCCTAATGAAGAAATAAGAATGCATAAACCACTGCTATTATGTTGCCCCTGAATTGTGCATTACACTGTACTTTCCTTCCCTGTCTTGAAAAATGTTTTGCCAAAGCATTGGTCCGGCAGCAGCAGCAGCAACAAGTATAATTACAACGCACAAAACCCTTGGAAATAATACACTTTCTACCACAAGTTGGCTAAAAGTCAAATTTTACCTTTGGGTCAACAATGCAAGAAGGAAGTTTCCTCTTACAATATGTAAAATTACTACCTTTAATGCAAATAAGAAAAACCAAACCAAACAGAACGCTAAAAAAATGTTAAACATTTTTAAGTACTTCTTACGTTCAATTTAAAAATGAAGCATTTCGTCTCTTCCATATATGCCATCATCATCAGTTAAACACAACGAGACAAAATGCCTATTTTGAAGTCTACACGTTTGATAACATGCATAATACAGATGCAATCTCTAAGAAAAGCTGTCATTTCTGTTTCCTGGCAGTGAATTGTCCATGGGTCTGAATTCACACTTATTATAATAAAATCAATCATTCTTAATGTCTTTTCTTTGATGGGCTTGCATCCTTTGGTGACTTAAAATAGAAATCAATTCCCCTGTTTTGTTTTCTTGAAGTCTTCCCCATGCCTTTCAGTTTTGGCGTGTGTCTACTCCATTCAGGTGGGTTGACCATTGGATGTGGGTAACTTTGTCCCAGAGTTATTCCAGCAACTTTTAGTTCTGATGGCACAAGTGTCCATGGTATGTGAACCTTCGCTCCCTTCAGACCAGCCAGCTCTGGAACCCAGAGTCTCACATAGTCACCCTCTGGATCATAATCAAAGGCCTGCTTTATCATGTTAAACTTGCGGTTCTCTCGTGGATCATTTCCAATACCTGCAGAATAATTCCAATTGCCGTAATTGCTGCATACATCATGATCCAGGAGAAGAGATTCAAACCATTCAGCTCCAAGACGCCAGTCAAGTCCAAGATCTTTGACCAGGAAGCTTGCAACGTTTTGACGCCCACGATTGGACATCCAGCCAGTGTGGAGAAGTTCTCTCATGTTGGCATCAACAAATGGGACTCCTGTCTGCCCATAGCACCACTTGTCAAAGGAGGACATATCTTGTTTCCAAGGCAACCCTACTTTTTTCATTATGCCTGATAAGTAAAAGATAGAATTGCCAAACTTGAAACTGACAAACTTGAAGTAATCTCGCCACATAAGCTCAAATATGACCCAGTAGGTTGACTGGTTGGCTGTGCGTTCATTTTCATACCTCTTGACACAATCAAAAACTTTGCGAGGGGAGAGCGCACCAACAGCCAGCCATGGGCTTAGCTTTGTGGAATACTCTGTTCCAATAAGCCCATTCCGGGTCTCTTTATACCTAGCAACATGATCTGTCCCCCAAAGGTAATCATTAATCCTTTCGAGTGCTGCAGTTTCTCCTCCACGAAATGGAAATGCTGTCCTTGCATCTGGTGTTGTTGACTGATCCTTCACAAGCTCAGCTAAGGCAGGAATTCTGCCCATACATGTATGATCACTTGCAATGAAGTCTGGCAATGGTTTCATCCTCTCTGGTTCTGATATAACTGGTCGCACCCTGCATCTTGCTTCAACATTTTTTCGAAACTCTGTGTAGGTGTCAGGCAAAAGGCGTGCTGATGCAAAAGGAAGGTCCTCGAAGTGGTAAAGTGTCAAGCCCCAAAATGCCTTCACTGTGACATTTGTGTTTTTACAGAGCTCAAGCAACTCAGTTTCAACATCTGTTTCCTCTTTAGTGATTTCCCTCTGATAGACAAGTGAAAGATTCTGTTGATTTTCGTGATGGCATAACTGAATGATTTCTGAGACAGCATCTTTGGTTGTCTGCCCACTGCGTACAAGTAGTGCACTACCACTTTTCCTTAATGACTCTCTTAAGTCTGTGATACTCTCAAGGATGAATCGTGCTCTGTGAATTGCTGTCTTTGCAAACTTGAAATGCCATGTCAGAGCATTAGGGCCATAGATGTTTTTGTCAAAGCAAAACAAAGGAATAACAAAGTCTGCATTATGATGAGCCCATTCCAAGCACTCATTATCATGTGCACGGAGGTCATTCCTCATCAGGTAGATCACAATGGAATTGCCAGTTTTGCTCTCCATGGCCAGCCTTACCTGTTAAACACAACAAAAATGATTACACACTTACGAACATAAAGGAATTACATTATTGATGAAAGGTCAAAATTAAAACCTCTTAGCCACCTCAGCATCACATAAAAAGACGGTGAAATGTGGCATTTAGTTATCATCCACAGACAATAAACAAAGCTGAGAGAAGATAAATTAACTTGAAAATAAATTTTCAAAATGCCAACCACGACAAGGGGAAGGGATTGGTCTACACTGCACATGAAGGGACATTAATTTAACATACAAGTGCATATTAAGCCCCATAATAACGGTAATTAGTATGCTTTTGTTTGACCAAGAAAACAAATGCTCGCACGGTGTCCAAACTCAAATCCAACGGCGTAAATCAACAGCAGTTCATCAAATGCACCAGACGTTTGCCCAAATTATTAAGGCTACTTCCTCCATCGTCGTTTTCCGAGATTACTTTTCAAAGTGTAACCATTTCATTGAAAATTTCAATACCAGGACGACACTTTCTACTTATTTATCTCAAGACCCAGAGTGTTCCCAAAATCATCTGTATTTCACGATTGGAGAGAACGAAGATCCCCGTTACGTAACTTCAAAGAAACATGATTAATTCCTGTGATTCATATATTTAGACATAAGTTCAACGAAAGATTATCAGGACAAGTACATTACAACTTAACAGAAATAATCCTTTACCTTTGCTCTCTGGCTTCCTGTTATAGAATGAAAACAACCTCTTCTTCCTCCAAACAAATTGATTAACGCCAAGAGACAATTGCGACGCCAACGTGGGAACATTCGATCTTCGTTTGTTGTGATAACATAGAGGAGACTGGGGTCAAACAAAAAAACTCGTTACCAGGTTCTCGTCGCTCGTTATAAAACTGCATTTCCACGGGTAGCGTCTCAGTTCAACATCATAGAAACTTAATCTCTTTACTCGTATTTTATCTACATGTTAATTGTTGTCTATCCCGGAAAACCACTGTTTCTACCGGGTAAGATCACGGACATTACCACAAAATTAAAGGACAAAAAAATGGCGCTACTGTTTACCCATACAACGATTTCGGGGTATCTCAAGGTCTCTACTTTTAGCTTTGCGTTCTTTAGATTACATAGCATCTCCAGTTACTACTTGAAATTTGGAGGGACCAAAATGTTTGTCGCCCTACTTTATCCCAAAAAGCGTTGCAAATTATCACGATTGACACAAACTGCCGAAAAAAATCGCTAATCTTGCCCAGAACGCCTCAAGCAGACAGACATAAGGGCACATGTTTCCTTTTTGCGTCAAACGTTACGGAAAGGAAAGTAGTACAGCTTACGAACGAGTTTTATTTGAACTAAAAAGCACGCTTAAATTTTACTACAGCTACTTAAATACATTTCGTTAATTATTCCGTCGCTAAGAGCTTGACAAGCTTACGCACAAAAAGATGAGACGAGTATTTGACAAACAATAAAATGGAGTGTACGGGGACGGCAATTGACAATAGAGATTCATTAACACCGAAGCTTAACACGTAATGCAGCAGCACAAGATGCCGTAAAACTAAGTTCATTTAATTATTTTCTTCGTTATAAACTGAGACTTTTTAGTCAGGTAGGGCGACGTCTCTCCACGAGAAGCCCAAACAGGCAGTTTACAGTTACCAAGATAACCCAGAGATGAGAGGGAGCCTATCGCCCCGCCTCCATGCAGTCAAACTTCCTTACTCTTTGCATAAAATGTCCAAAAATGTAGTCTTTTACCTTTCTTTCTTGTTATGCAAATGCCGGACGTAAACTCGCTACATGATGAATAAATGCTTGTAGCAAATTTTCTATAAAAAATCAGTCTACCAAAGTCTTTCCATGGTCGTACTCTTATAGACCATAGAAATCAAATGACGCCATAGAAATGATATTCAAAACTCAAATGGAAACACTCAAGTGGTTTCATTCCGGCCCTACCACGCAGAACTGTAGTGGATTTAGCGGAATTTGTTTTCATTTTCCTTCAAGAGGGCGCGCGCAAAACCGGGAAACGCCATTTTAACTCTGGACCAATGCGACGTTTGACAGTTATTGTAAAATGTGAAATTCACCCTAACATAACATTTGCCAGAGTGCCTGGGTGAAGTCAAATTCCAAGTCAGTAGAATTCAGGGTTTTTCCTCCACGCTACAGAGCAGCAACAGATGAAGACTGGTGATACAAGGAGGAATTAGTTCTTATCCGATTTAAAAGGTGTAGCCACTAGCAGATTTTCGAGCGAAGGCAGCGCCTTTTCATCAATTGTTTCGAGACTCTGACTGAGACATGGCCCGGCCTGGAATCGAACTCGAGCCGACATCTAGTAACCATGCGCTAACCCGGACAAGATATGATCGCCAGCACTGCCTTACAAGAAGTTTCAAAGAGTAAAAGCAAATTTAAGTTATACCTCGAAGAAAGTAATTTTATATCACATTCCGGAATGCACCTGGCCCCAGTTGTTCAAAAGGTGGATAACGCTATCCACCGGATGAATCACTATCCAGCGGATAAGAGCTAGCAAAACCAACTGCGTTATCCAGTGGATAGGGCTATCCACCCTTTGAACAACTGGGGGCTGGACTACAAGAAAGAATGGTGAAAAAATGGTTATGTCGTGGTTTCATTTTTTCCCTGGTTCAAAATTTTTAACCAGGTTAACTTTTATTTTCCATTGTTTTGCATTCATTACCACAGTCTGGAATAACGTAACAAAAAAGAAACTGGTTTAAATTTTTTTAAACTAACGATAAATTTAAACAACAACCAATATAAATTTACTCAGCACACTCGTAATTCATTTTTAAAAGTTTGTAAAATTGAATTACGAGTAATCTGCCATACCTTGGTCATCAAATTGTTTGCCCAAAACTCCAGTGCTTCGCGGTCCATGTACTTTAAGTTTCGTCCGAATACTAACTGTGCAAGCCACTGTCGCCATACTCTCCTGGGTGGTATAAGAGGCAGAAATCCCGAGTACAACGCTAACGGCCATCAAGAAAATAAATTGATGTATCCTAGTGCTGTAGATTGTTATTTTGCCTTGAAGCACTAAAAAACAAACTCTTGCCCTGGGCCAGATATCTAATCACAAAATTGTTATGCGCTCATCCTTGTAATCTAAAGCGTATCATGATCTGGTTTAATAGGCAACATGCCACGACTCCGTCACTTATTATAAAAAGTGGAAACCCAGGCTCCAATTGCCCTTCATCTGCCCTTTACCAGTTGGTTATCCTATCACAAGACATACCTGTAAACATATACAAAAAAAATCGACAACAAAAACATGATTGGACACGTCCAAGATGAATCATTTGTTATTATCCTGTACCTTTTAAGCTGCGTCTGTGCAAAGTCCACAGCACGGTCAGTGAGTTGCTGTTTGCCTCTCCTGGTTCTCACATATCGTCTCCAGCCTGACCAACAATTAGCGACCACTCTACGATGTGCTTCATCGATAAAATAAGAATAATGATTATACAAGGCTGAGATTCTATTGATGTCCTTTAATAAATAAAAGAATCAAATTCTAGCGGAGAGATGCGATAAGTTGGTCTCCATTGCTCTGATTGTGTTTATGATCTTAACAATTTTATTACTCTGTCGGTCTGTAGCTTTCCTAGATCTTTTAGAAAATAATTAGGATAGTACGCGTTCTCTTTATTGGTCAATAGCTGTGTTTAGATGAGAGTATGTGGATTAATATGATATCGTGAACACCTTTAACAATCAAGCAATAGAGGACTTTTTCCGCGTTTACCTAGTCTCATCTAAACACAAGCGCGGTTGGGAGTATTCGAGACAGTTATGCAAACCCGAGACGCAGTCGAGGGTTTGCGTAACAGGCGAGAATTCTCCCAATCCCACGATTGTTTAGATGAGACTAGGTAAACTTGGAAAACGTCCTGTATTGTTTAATTATTAAAAGTGTTCACGATAATATATTAATCCACATTTGTCATTTCGCAGGTACAAAGCTGGCAAACCACGCAAGAGCCAGCCACAAGGACGAAAAACTAACTTTATTTATAAAACGCTATTGACAACAAAGAAACCTGCGCAAAAATGTCTAAGAAATTAAAATATTACTAATTTAGTAACATCCCTACCTATCTTCTTCATATTTCTCGGCCAATAGTTCAAGTAAAAGGCTACATGCTAAAATTCAGTGTCAGTTCTACTAGAGCCATCTCTCCTCTGATCAGTTCATGTTCAAGCCCACAAGTCATGGAAATTTTAAAATCACTCTCCCCTTCAAAAGCAGTTGGTCATGATAACATTTCAGCACGTTTTGTCAAGGATGGTGCCTGTATCATTGCTGACCCTCTTACACAGTTATTTAATTCCTCAATAGGAAGTAACAGCAATCCTTCTCACTGGAAATAATATTATGTTCAAGTTACACCTGTCTTTAAGAAGGATGATGAAAATCTGAAATCAAATTACCGACCTATTACCGTATTGGTTGCATTCAACAATGTTTTGGAGCGCCTTCTTTCCATGCAACTCTACAATTACTTGCAGGATAAACTTGCACCCTATTAATCAGCATATCGAAGGCATTACAGCTGCCAAACTGCCCTACTGCATCTAGTTGAAGAATCAAAGATTGCACTGGACAAGGTAAAGAGCCAACAAACTCAACCCACATTGTATGATTTTCAATTGAGTGTGGCACAAAGGAAGTTTTGTGATGAAGTTTTGACATTCAAGTTACCATGTTGTCAAGGGCAACTTGCTATGTTTCCAAACGGTATCTTTTCAGACATTGAGTCCATTATTTCTTTCAGTTAAATAAATGGAGTATCAAGTGAAAGTGAAATACACTCTAAAGCAAGGAGATGGTAAAAAATGGAATACAAGTTAAATTTCAGGCAGGGAGTTTTGGTTTGCCCATCCAAGTGGCAGCTACTTTTTTGCTGAATGACATCAAAGTCCAAAAAGTTACCATTGGACACATAACAAGTTACCCTTGACAACCACTCAAGTTACCCCTTGACAACATGTCAAAACGTTATCACCAAACATCCTTTGTGCCTCACTCAAATGAAATTCATACTGGTGACACAGACCACTGGAATCCAGTCAAGCATACATTGTGCCATAATAATAATATTATACTTTACTATTAGGAGATTCTGCCTTTTAGGTCACCTGTTCCTTGCAAACAGAAGACTCTGCTTACCCTGCTGATAAGCCAACTTGTCTTTAGCCTTCTTGACTTGACGGTACTTCAAGTACTCTCTCCAAGCTTTCCATGCATTTTGCCACAATCTATACCTACAAGAAAGACATTTCCGTTGCCACAATACTATAACACCCCTCAGCTATAAAAGAGGTACAGTATTAATTTTAGATGGGGACATAATGTAAAGCAGACCAAAGGACCCAAAGAAATTTTAAAATGTTGGGAAAGTAAGGCTCAGGGAGAACAAAGAAGAGAAAGGAAGCAACCACAAAAAGTACATGACTTGTACAGCTGTGTTCTCCATGAGAACTGACCACCTTTCTGAAGGGCTCCAGACAAAAATGGCAGTTGTGACTTTTACACCATTTTTGGCCATTTTTGCAAAATCATGGCCAGTTTCTGCTGAATCAAATGCACTAAATTATTGATTGATAGAAATAAGGCAGTGATATGAAAAAAAAACTAAGAAATCCTGTTTTTTGCTTTTTGTTTTTTTCATCTTCTTGCCCCTGTTTTTGCCGTTTTCTTTATACAACTTGGGATAGATCATTCCACAACTTAAGTGACATTTATTGTGTTAAATTTGGCCACAATTCTGCAAAATGGCAAAATGCACACTCAAAACTTAGTTTGGGTTTTGGTATGAAGGGAACTAATAATGGTAAATTGGCCATTGTAAAGAGATTAGAAAGCTAAGAGTTTGAGCATGCCACTGAGCACATGAGGGTCTGTGGCCTTTCTTTACATAAATACAGGTCTGTAAACCAAGGTAGCACATAGAGTTGCCAAAAAGAAACCTCTTATTCCTTACGAGTATAACAACTGCATTGATAAGTGGAGGTTGGGTGCCTATGACATGCAGGGGTTTCCATTACTGCAACCAGCTCCCAATGGAAAGCACTAACAAGGCTGGCAAAAAATAATAAACTTTAAGGCAACCCAGCCACGAGACCCCATGCCAAAGTAAAGCTGGCAACACTGTACCCATCACACCGAAAAACAACTTGAAAAAATGGTGGGTGGAAACTCCCAAAAGCCCCATGTGAAACCTTAAACCCACCTGACATAAAGAAACATCCAATCCTACATTGCAGCACAACCACAAAAACAAACATTTAATAACAAACACATCAACGCTGGCACTCTTATAATTGTTAATGCTTAAAAACTAGGAAAGCTATTGTGACAGTCATATTGAGGAGATTCTGGATCACCTAACAGACAATGAACAAAATTCAGAGAATGGCAAAGTCGTGTTTATGCAAATACTGTAAGCCTGCCACACACTTGAGGAATGAGTTCATCAAAATGCCTCATGAGGCAGTTAGCTCAGCCATTTCCTCCCACATGCAGGGAAGTTTTCAAACCTGTTTTATATTGTCCTCACAGCCTCACGGTAAATTTCTCACCAAAACCTCCCCACACAAGGAAACGGCTGAATCCCTGTTCAAACGTAATATGATAATTGATAAATTATTATTACTCTCCATCATACTAACCTGTTATGATAATCAGCTCTGACATTTAACTTCCATCCTTTCCGCCCTGACCACCAGATATCCTGCCAAAGCTCCAACATTTGCTTTTTCAACTTCCTCTCATAATGAACTCTATTAGGAGATAAAAGAACAATAATATTATTTTAAACTAAAAGTAGACATGATCATTAATCATCAGAACATTTTTGTTGTGGGTGGTTTGAAATAATTAAAAATGGCAAAGAAACGGTGCTCTTCTTAGCTAAAGAGGACACCAATCTGGTGGTGTTTGTCCTGTTTAGCCAAGCAGAACACCAATGCTCTGCTGAAGTCAGTTAGTTTTCCCCTAATTATTCTTCAGTTATGTTTAAGTCCTGCCTCATACATGACCTGTGCTGATTTTGCATAACAAAGTATCGTTAAACTTAAACTTCACCTTAAACTAAACTGTGCACCAAAGCTTGGCTACAATGAAACAATATAATCAGTATCAAATTTTTCTCTCAAGTTATCATTATACAACATCAGTCTTGTTTGACTCAACCAACTCTATTACAGCTAATATATGTACCTTGCCACAGCAGGTGTCACTCTTCCAAACACTTTCCTCTCCCATATCAAGACATATTTTTCAACTAAATACCTAGAACAACAAAAAACTCCTGTTTATTTGGCAACATAATTTATATTAATTTTCATTACTAAAACTAATTAAGTAGTTTGCTTATTATTTTTTTTACAATTGGATTATGACAGCGTGTTTTCATCAAAGTTTGCTTTTACAACTGAGAATGGTTTCCTACGATTTTCAGATGAGCAAGGCACAAGGAAAGTTTAGTGACAGACATCAAAATTACCATGTGTCGAGAGTAACTGGCACCATTTTCATCTGTAGATAATTCTTGGGGGGCTTTGAAATCATTCAGCGATTAACCCTCATTACCATTAAACACTGTCATTTTTTACCATCTCCTTGCCTTCCAGTGATACTCCATAACTGAAGAAAATATTGAGTTAAGGCATTGAGACAGAATTGAATAAAATCTGTGACAATTTTGGCATGCTTTAGCACTGAATGATGAAAAGCTACTGCTGGAAGTTGGGTGAGTTGCCCTTAACAACATGGTAACTCGAAGATGAAAACTTTGTTCCCAAACTTACCTTGTGCCTTAATACTCCTGAAACTGAAAATCATAAATTTATGAGATTAAGAACAAAAACATCAAATGAATCCATACAGACAATCAGTGCTTCTGCATTGGTGGGGAGTAAATTTACTTATACTGTAGTTTGCATCAAATTTACTTATAGTTTGCTGAAACAACTTGGTGTTTTTATGCCACATCTCCTGTTTTGCTAGAGTAAGAAAACCCTTAAAACTTTGTCAGAAATGTCTACCATTCTTGGGCAAAGGTGTTTTCAATTGAAATGCTTGACGTTAATGAATCACAATGCTTTACCTCTTCCTGTTTTTAATGAATATTTCACCATTTTCATCAGCCATAGCAGCTTCAGAATAAGTATATTTCTTTTCCTGTATTGGAAAGGATTCAATCCTCCTCTGATTTATTGCACCGGCAGGAGATCCATGTATTCTTCTAAAAACAAGAAAAACTCTGAAAGCTATGTGTACTGTATTTAATACAAATCAATATTTGACGGAATAATTATTGTTCAGAAACCTGATAATTTATTATTGTCAACCAAGCATTAAAATTATTAATGAAAAATTTCATTTAAAGCAATTATAGGGTTTTTCTCTTTTCATCACATGCCAGCAAGCATGAATTCCTGGCATCACAACATTCAAACAAAACTTAAAGAAAAAAAAACATTTAAATACATTTATCCCAAGACTGCTTCCAATGGCTCATCTAGGGGACGCATGTAAGATAAGACATACAATTATTACATGACCCGCGGGCAGAAAAACATCAAAACAAATTACGATTAAGGGTTACACTAACATGACACACAAGTTGAATTTAGCTTGCTTTATAAGTTCTGACAGTTGCAAAAATTTCATCATTATCTTCAAAATTGAGTGAAGGGGCACTGTGAAGCGAACTCTCAGCTTGCATGTGACCAGATGGTGCCTGCAAGACATTTGACAGCAGTAAGTAAAATAGATCACTGAGCAGTGAAGCAAGGACAAGTGAGTAAGTACTGCAGAACGTCTTCTTTGGGTGCATCGCGGATACCAGAAGTAACCTGTGTGTCTGGTTCTGCAAAGTACACAGAAATGATTGAAACAAGAAAATACTCTGTCTTAAACAGGGAATTTTATTGTGCTAATGAGGCACCATTAATTGATGAATGCCTTTTTTAAAGGCAAAGTATTGAGAAGTGTTTCTCTTTTCATCCTGTGCCAGCAAGCACAAATTAGTGGCATCAGCAACTTGTTGTTTTCACGGGAATTGTGGTTTCCTTTTGACAGCTGCCATGATAGTGCCAATCAGAAAGGGTGGGCCTGGATAGAGGAAAATCACTGTACACTGACTGTGATGAAGGGCATTTTATTTTCTGTAACCCAGTGCCACAGTCAGTTGGCTATGTACAAGTGAACAGTTGTCTGATTGTGCGTCTGTCCATGGGGGAATAGGGAAAATGTGACAACTCTTGTACAAGGTGCACAGAGATGATTGAAATGGGAAAATACTGTAATCTTAAAGTGCTACTATGATGAGAAAAACCAGTTCTCATTTTTCTTCACATTTCAAAAATACTTGTGTGTTGAATGCTCAGCGGGTGACTTTTTTTGCAGTAATTTCGAGAAGAAACAGCACTAACCTCATGGAGCGAGGCAACAGTGGCTGCCTGTGACCGTGCGACATGACAAAGGAGAGTGTCTGGAGGAAGAAGAAGAAGAAGAAGACGAAGACGAAGACGAAGACGAAGACGAAGACGAAGACGAAGACGAAGACGAAGAAGAAGAAGAAGAAGAAGAAGAAGAAGAAGACTGTTTATTTTAACAGCATTTTTTTGATTGAACGGTCCGCCATTACTTGCTGCGGCTCCTGAACCGATAAGCCCTCAGAGAGCTGGATTGAGGAGAAAGTGATGTCATTTACTCACTAGCTTAAAAATGGTGTGTGTGATTGTGGCATATTTAGCATGCAGCACCGAAGGTTTTTGCTATCAGATTGTCAAATCCGCGTTCTGCATACTAATTAAGCCGCATTCTCACACTCCATTTTTAAGCTAGTGAGTAAATGACGTCACTTTCTCCTTGATCCAGTTCTCTGAGGGCTTATCGGTTAGAACCACTCCAAGTAATCGCAGACTGTTAAATCAAGAAATTCCTGTCAAATAGTCTTCCTCTCGAAATAATTCCATAAAATCTCACATGCTGAGTATTCAGCACAAGTACTTTTGAAATGTGAAGAAAACTAAAAGTGATTTTTGATCATAGTTACAGTGAATTTTGATTTTGATTCTTGACAACTTATTAAATTTTCTTTGAAGTTAATTTAAGTTTTTGTCTCTCCAACAAAGCCAGCGAGCACTACTTCCTGCCATCACAATTAACGAAAAATAAAACTAGTTGCATAAGGCCCAAGGAGATGATTGAACCAGGAGAATAAAATGACACAACCACGAAAGGAAGACAGTGAGGAAGTTCATACATACTAGTGAGACTTTTTGCATAACTATGTGATATGCAACAAAAGACTTGATGAATTGTACATGCATCTTTTCTGGGAGCACTTTTCCCAAATTAAGAAATGTTTCTCAGGGTCATTACCACAACCTGTGTTAAAATCAGCGATAACAGAGAGCAGCAATACAATAGAGTGACACAGTATTGAACAATTATTTTATTATTAGAAATGTGAGGTCATTGTCACTGCACCCAGATATTCCATACAATGTACAGTCAACATTACAGACATCAAATAACAGTCCCAAGGATGTCTGCAACAGTGGGAGGCAAGAATTGTTATAGTGACTCTGACATTATTTATTTATTTACCTGGGAATCTTTGATGCTAACTTGGCAACAGTTTTTCGTTCCTCTCTTTTTTTCTTGCTTTGCTTAGAGTACTCTGTTGTAAGAAACAAAAAGTACTGTACCTTGTATGTTAAAAAAAAAAAGGTGGGATCTGCATTAAAATGGGTCTTTACTTTGACCAAGACATTCAAAGAGGGTTCCTTAGACTGTGTTTACACAGATACAGTTTCAGTCGTAACCGCATCGTTTTCAATGTGGTTTCGCCCTCCCTTACACAATGCGGAGCAAGGGCGTTACCAAAACCAGGTCATTATGAAAATGCTGACAAATGGGGAGCCTTTTGAAAACAACACGGTTTCATCCGTTGTGTAAAAGTCGAACCCATGAAACCGTGTCAATTTCTGCCTTACATGCTCTCTGCCTTCAACTTTTCATAATTTCAAGCTTTTTTTGCAAAAATTAAAGGTGAAGTGAGACAAAAGTAGACAGCTGAATATGGGGAAGTACAAGTAGTTTGACAAAAAGAGACAAACACAAGAGAAAGCATAAGAGAATGGGAATTTCCCTATTCTTAAACTTGCTTGCTATATAGTATAATCATTTGTGTCGCACCAGTTTACACTGCTTATGGTGAGGCTTGGGCTTAGGCTTAGTTTATGCTTACAGCTGTATGCTTATAATGCTTACAGTGTTTGCACTGTGGTCTAAAACAGCCCTTAAGCGTGGTTTTCCCCAGCAATGCATATTATTATGACATTCGTGTCAAGTAAATTAAAATGAAGCACAAGCACAGGATGCTGGGATGAAGCTTAAGGATTCCCAAATGCAGGACTGAACGCTTTAAGAACAGTTTTTTAGTAAGATCATCTATTAATAATGAAACATAGTTCTTCGGAGGGCTTTCTAATGTGAATGAGAACGAATTTTGTAATATATACATTTAAATAGTTTTAAGCTTTATATTAGTTTTTTATTATAGTTTTCACTATAATTTTATATATTTTTCATGTTGTAAAAGCGTAATTCAGCTTTACAGCTGCAAGTTTTTTACTACAATAAACTATCTATCTCACTAGTTCCATGCTCGCTCTTATCACCAGGTGCTACAAGCAGAATCCAGAACATGTGTTTTTCATCAGATAAAAATAAGACTGGCCTTGTGCTGTGCTTACCCTATGATCACACTAACACAATGCTGGCAAATGCAAACACACGCATAAGCATAAGGAAAACAAAATATTTTGATCCTTCTCCTTGTGCTTACACTAATACTCTTGTCAAGCACATTTCCACTGTGAAATAAGTGCTCTTGAAATAGGCAGAAATAGTTTAAGATATAGAGGACCACTCATCTCGAATAGTCTTTGATCCCAATGATTTAAAGTAACTTGAAAATACACAGTCCTTTAAGCACAGCCTGAAAAAGGCCAGGCACATCATTAATAGAATCAGCCTCCAGAAACAGGCATCTGTCATTAACAATGAAAAGGACAGCTTTTTATATCTCTAGGCTATACAATAGCAATTTGCAAGTTAATAGTTGTCCCAACGATCTAGCTATTTATTCACTCGTTTATTAACTATTGTATATTAGAATTATATAACTAGCACAGTGACATTTGTAAGTAGAATTTTATAATTTTCTTTTCTGTACACTTTTTTTTTAATTGCAAGTGCACGTCAGCTTTCTCTAGCTGCCAGGCCCCTTACCCTGTTTAAAATAAATTATGTATGTATAGTACAGCAGCATGCATGAGCCCTACTTTTTAAATTTCCCGCCAACAAATCACAAAACATTTGTTACACATAATTGTCCTTCATTTCTACCGTTATACCTGTATTATTTCCACTTTTTTCTTTCATCTTTCGAATCTGTGGGGCAATACTTCGAGCCTTCACAGTCAACTGACTACCGAGCTCTCTCAAAACGGCTTTTTTTGCCAAGACGCGAGTCGGCTTGTCGTCTTTTGCAGCGAATTCCTTGGCCTTCTGTTTCGCAGAAGCCACGGATAGCTGCTTCGGCTTGGCTGGAGTATTATAACGCTCATTTAGCATGCGTTTATCCTGCATACCCGGACTGTCTTCTTGCATTTTCAGCTTCAAATCACGCAACTAGCAGCCATCATTATTCTGCGTCCCACCATTTTGATTTTCCGAGAGTCCGAAGATCTCCGAACAGACGGAAATCCTCGGAAATCCTTTGACGAAACTTTGCATGCTGGGAATTATATTGCTCGTAGAATAAACAATATGGCGCTTGTTGAAGAGGGGAGATGACTGCTTGGTACTAAATATTAGACCACTTTTCATGTTATCTCCGCGGAGTCTAAATATCTAGTAAACAACGAAAGATTCTCTCTACGTCAATTCTTTACGTCTCTAGGACGTGGTGAGACACAGGAAAGCAAAAAATCGATCAAAAAATCAATGAGTTTGGACTAATTTGTGAAGTTAGTGCCGGCCAAGTTGTTCGAAAACCGTTCGAACCTCACCATAGGAATACTTTCCACGATGCTTAGTTCGGCGAAGAATTATGTGGTTGTTTCTGGAAAAGTTGAAGAGGATTTGAATTGTACGGAGGAAAATGATGAGCCAAGTATCACACTCTTTCGAGAATCTTTACTGGCCATGGGAAATGCGCACTCATCCGATAACGTGGAATTTAGCGAAGTAGCAGGATTTCACAACTCTGATCTTTCCAAGCCATCTTCGAATTCCGTTGAGGTTCAGGCAATACAAGAAGACGTTGAGGAAATTAGCGATCATACAATTGGAGAAGAGGAAATGAGCGATAATCAAGTAATGAGTGATGCAGATATTACTACAGATGATGATGCGTGCCCGGCCTCCGCTAGTTGCGTGAAATCAACAATAAATCCACTTCCGTTTAACAAAACGACTAAGTGTGCTTCGCCGACTGGTTCCTCTCAAGATTTGCTTAGTTCCAAGCGACGTAGAGAACGTTCATTGGAGGATAGTGATGAAGACTTTCCTCTTGTCTCTGCCAAAGCAACCTCAGCGGAAGATTTGTTGGACAAAAACTTCGTTAAATGGGCCACTGCTGGTGGAAACACGTCAAAAAACAGCCGAGTTAAAGATACATGTAGCACCATGAAATCTGAATCGCCGAGTAGTGATGTGGAATTTAGTGCATGCTCATCTGTGACAAGTTGTACTGAGGATAGTGGAATTAGCTCAACTGTTAGAGATGATGATCTTGAAGAAATACCTCTCAATAGTTCAAGATTTAGCCCTGAATTGTACAAAGAAATGTCAAGGTTATCTGTAGATGAATCAATAACTGCATGGATACCAAAATCCTCAAACACTTATGCTCCAAGTCCTGGTGCCAAGATGATAACTGATGTAGACGGCAGTAAATCACAGAAGCATAGCAAACTCAAGTGAGTTTTTTTTTTTATATTATTTTTTGTTACTCTGTTTGTAAATTACATCCTTTATTGTTTGTTTTATTTTTTATATTAATTTATAAATGTACGTGCATTTCAAGTGTTAAATGTCCATTTGATGATACAAGGCACTTGAATATGCAGCATGCATATTGGAAATGCAAAAATTTACATGTGGGGGTTTTCGTAGAGTTTTTATCTACCATAGAAACCTTTTGATCCAACAAATGTACTGTAACAGCCAGTGGCTGATGTTTGTTGTTTGTTACAGGGAAACTAACTGCAAAGCTGTAACCCTGCATGAACTATTGTTTAACTGAGACTGCTGAATTGCAGTTGTATCAAATCAACCCTCCAAGTTAAATTTTTTCTTTAGTGGCCATTTGGCGACCAACTCTTTTGGTTTAGTTGCCAAAGGATTTTTTTTAGGCGCCAAAATATATTGGGCTCGCAATGGTCATGCTTCACATTTAACAAACGATTTGACTACGTGCATTCGGTTTCATGTTACTCACATTTATTTTAAAATGTTCCATCTCGATTGTGTGGTTCCAGAAAATATCCATACCCCCCCCCACGGAAGACTTTTTGATTTGCACCCCCCTCCCCCCAGGATTTTCCGTTCCAGGGGGGTCTTTGATGACCCCCCCCTCCCCTCCGGAATTTCCAGAATTTTTGTACTTATAAAAAAAGAAAGTGAATACCAACTTAGTTACGTAAATACGATAGAATTTTATTACAACAGTGTAAACATTATGGTTAACTTTAATAAAAATGCAACGCTTTGTTAAGCTTATTATCTAGCTAAACTTTTAGCTTCTTCGCCATCAACTTTGCAAATTATTTTTGTGTTGTTTTTATGTAAGATTATAAGCTTAAACATTTGGGTTGCACGTCGACTGTTTCACGTTTTTGTGCAAACTCCGATGAGAACGTTTCGCTCGCTAAACAGCTTCGCAAACGATAGTAAATAAAACAGAAACTTACATGGTTCCTTTGTCTACACATTTTGTCAGTTTCTTCGGGTTGAATCTTATTTAAGGACCGAAAACTTCACTAACACACACATGTTAACGTGGGAATAACACGGTAGGTTTCGTGAAATGCCACCCACAAAAAATAAAATGTCGTTGCACGCAAGCGTTGAAATGGTGGGAACTTGCGTCTCATCGCATTTTCTATGAGTTACTAACCCAATAAAACATGAATCCTATCAAAAATGTGTTTACTGCATGTGAAGGTAGCGAAAAGCGATACTCAAGTGAACGGAAGTGTTGGTCGGACGAAAACGAGACAAAGCTGGAAGTCTGGGGACGAGACTCCAGTTGAGACCGCCATTTGAAATGTTTTGAATCCGTTCCAAAGTGAAAGACACATCATTCTTAGCTTCAGGAGATTGTAGCGCTAGCTAACTCAAAGAAAAACAGAAACATATAAGCTAATAATGTTAACTTTATCTCAATGGCCAGGAGTACTGACTTTTGTTTCAAAACAACGTACGTATGTTTTTGTGCTTCAGATCGATCGTATGTTGCTTTCAATGTTTTGTACATGGTTCGTGACCCTTTGGAAAAGTAGTTCACCACGAAACCCCCCCACCTCTCGGAAATTACTGCCCTTCAACCCCCCCTCCTTCTCGGAATTTCCAATGATCTTCCGTGGGGGGGGGGGTATGGATATTTTCTGGAGCCACACATTTTAACTTCCTGCTTTGCCATTTATTTTAACCCAAAAATATAATTATTTTTATTTGCATTATAACAGTCTTCCCAGAAATGTTTTGTTCCAAGTATTTCCATATCATTTAAATGTGAATGTTACATTATAATGCAAACACAATAAATGAAGAATCTTAACCCTGGGAGATTTGAATTGGGTACAATACTGAGTTAGCCAATTCAGTCTATTGGTCAAGAATTTATCACAGTTGCAATACTGCCACTCGATAGTCTTGGCCACTATTTAATCAAGACTGCCTTTAATCATCCTGGGCATTAATAAGTTGACTGTTCTTTAGTTATTTTACAAGTTAATACATGTACTCCACTATAATACCTTTGTAGGGGCCTGTTTTCGAGATCTACTCAGAAGCAGTCTGTTCAAGGTTGGAAGTTATTTGGTAAGGTCCCTGCAAAGGAAGCTCAGGAAAATGGTGTTGATCTGGCCAGTCACTCATCCTCTTTTGATCGAGGTGAATTTTTCATGAATCTCTCGGTGGCTTTTAGTGGCATGTTATTTAACAACAATCTTTAAACCAGGGGAAACTGTATTGTTGCAATACTTTACAGTGTACATGTAAATATAATCCTAAATCATACTCCATCATTAACAATGCTCACATTAAATTGCATCAACCACAGTTTTGAATTGATTTTGTTAAATTAATGCAGCTTTCGATGACAGTTAGTGTGATAATGCTTGTACAGCTCTAATTGCAAAAATAGTTTTTGTTGTGCTTAGATTGCTAGCTGTTATGTTTCTCTTTAATAACACCACTTGCTTTGCATTCAACAGAAGACTTCAAGCGTAAATCTGTTGGTGACAAGCCTTCAGGGACTCATCCAAGCTTACGACCAAGATTTCTTTCTCTAAAGAAAAAGCCTACAACTGGAAGCTCAACAACTGCACTTATTTTTGAAAATAGGCCAAGGTACATAGAAATTAATTATGTAAGGATAAAATAATAATAATGATAAAATAAAATTACATTAGGATGCATGTGAGCTGTGGCTTGAGCTATAGATCATTTTCACATGACATCATGGTGGCCATATTGGTGTACCTAAACAAAGAAACAGTGGTCATTTTGGTGTCCCAAAACAACCCTTGGGGAATTGAACTCCACTTTTATGCAAATTTTCCTTTTGCTGCAGTAAATCAATATAGCTGCTAGTCATGTGAGTGAAAACCATCTATTAACATCCCCCTTTCCCAGCTGTATTAGTTACACATTTACAATTGCGAAGATGATCATGGTTTTCTTAAAGTCTGTAAAGCACAATTTATCATTACAGTAAAGTTCACTAAACTGCAATATTTTCATGCGAGCATTGTCAAAGCATCATTATCCTGGATATGTTTATTGTAAATGGGTGAATGATGAGAGCCCAGTTTTTGTGATAGTTCACTCTGTATTATTACCAAGTATTACAGGAAAATCATTAATGCTTGTGTTAAGCTTTCACTGTGATTTCATAGATTTTACATCAGCTAATGCCTGATGATTTACTATTTGTTTATTTATTTTTAATTGTTTTAGTGGGAGGTGCCTTGCTT
>BLFK01000915.1:875210-887710 GCA_014634185.1 Astreopora myriophthalma
TTTAGGCACCAGAATATATTGGGCTCGCAATGGTCATGCTTCACATTTAACAAACGATTTGACTACTTGCATTCGGTTTCATGTTACTCACATTTATTTTAAAATGTTCCATCTCGATTTTAACTTCCTGCTTTTCCATTTATTTTAACCCAAAAATATAATTCTTTTTATTTGCATTATAACAGTCTTCCCAGAAATGTTTTGTTCCAAGTATTTCCATATCATTTAAATGTGAATGTTACATTATAATGCAAACACAATAAATGAAGAATCTAAACCCTGGGAGATTTGAATTGGGTACAATACTGAGTTAGCCAATTCAGTCTATTGGTCAAGAATTTATCACAGTTGCAATACTGCTACTCGATATTCTTGGCCACTATTTAATCAAGACTGCCTTTAATCGTCCTGGGCATTAAGAAGTTGACCGTTCTTTAGTTATTTTACAAGTTAATACACGTACTCCACTATAATACCTTTGTAGGGGCCTGTTTTCAAGATCTACTCAGAAGCAGTCTGTTCAAGGTTGGAAGTTATTTGGTAAGGTCCCTGCAAAAGAAGCTCAGGAAAATGGTGTTGATCTGGCTAGTCACTCATCCTCTTTTGATCGAGGTGAATTTTTCATGAATCTCTCTCTTTTAGTGGCATGTTATTTAACAACAATCTTTAAACCAGGGGAAACTGTATTGTTGCAATACTTTACAGTGTACACGTAAATATAATCCTAGATCTTACTCCATCATTAACAATGCTCACATTAAATTGCATCAACCACAGTTTTGAATTGATTTTGTTAAATTAATGCAGCTTTCAATGACAGTTAGCGTGATAATGCTTGTACAGCTCTAATTGCAAAAATAGTTTTTGTTGTGCTTAGATTGCTACCTGTTATGTTTCTCTTTAATAACACCACTTGCTTTGCATTCAACAGAAGACTTCAAGCGTAAATCTGTTGGTGACAAGCCTTCAGGGACTCATCCAAGCTTACGACCAAGATTTCTTTCTCTAAAGAAAAAGCCTACAACTGGAAGCTCAACAACTGCACTTATTTTTGAAAATAGGCCAAGGTACATAGAAATTAATTATGTAAGGATAAAATAATAATGATGATAAAATAAAGTTCTGTTAGGATGCATGTGAGCTGTGGACTGAGCTATAGATCATTTTCACATGACATCATGGTGGCCATATTGGTGTACCTAAACAAATAAACGGTGGTCATTTTGGTGTCCCAAAACAACCCTTGGGGAATTGAACTCCACTTTTATACAAATTTTCCTTTTGTTGCTGCAGTAAATCAATATAGCTGTTAGTCATGTGATTGAAAACCATCCATTAACATCCCCCTTTCCCAGCTGTATTAGTTACACATTTACAATTGCGAAGATGATTATGGTTTTCTTAAAGTCTGTAAAGCACAATTTATCATTACAGTAAAGTTCATTAAACTGCAATATTTTCATGCGAGCATTGTCAAAGCATCATTATCCTGGATATGTTTATTGTAAATGGGTGAATGATGAGAGCCCAGTTTTTGTGATAGTTCACTCTGTATTATTACCAAGTATTACAGGAAAATCATTAATGCTTGTGTTAAACCTTTCACTGTGATTTCATAGATTTTACTTCAGCTAGTGCCTGATGATTTACTATTTGTTTATTTATTTTTAATTGTTTTAGTGGGAGGTGCCTTGCTTGGGATTCCAAGTCCCTTTTGCGTTTACCCTTTTGTGCCCTTATATAGATGTATGAGAACCAATAATGCAATTAAAAACAAACCTGTCTGTCTGTTGAAAAAAACTGTTAAACCTTTCCCTAGCCTGCATAGCAAGTGCTGGAGTGTGAGCTTTTTAGAAGTACACATGGGAAGACAGAAATGCACAGGAGGGGAGCAAGCTCCTCTCTCACATGCCCTAGAAACTGAGGCTCTCTTCACTTGAGCACAAGCTAAGCAGCCTACTTTTATTCCCTCAGAGTGACTTAAGATATTTTCTAAGGCTATTGTCAGACAATAAGTTACAATGTCATCAGTAATTTACAGCTGTACAGTATCAGTGGTGGACTTCTTAGGGAATAAAGGTTTCATTTAGCTACATGTACTGTATGGAATGATTTTATTGTCATCACAGACTACATTGTAACATTCATGATAAATTTTAATTCACATGTACACATGGACGTAACATTCTTGTTAGCGTACACCCTCGTATGTGCATACACTGCACAGTACATTAGACAAATGTGTTGTCTTGAATGTCTTTGTAATCTCTCATCACTTAACCTCTTAGCAAAAGTGTTATAATCACCAGTTTATCATTTCAACATTATTTAATTTAGTGAGTCTTTTGTTACGGTCACTATCAGGTTTATAGAGGTAATGTCTCCTATGTTTGCACATTTCAGCAACCTCCCAGCTAAATCAGCAGCAGAAGAGAGAAAACACAGAAAGCAATATGAAGCAATGGTGGCCAAGGCAAAGAAAAAAGGTACAAAATGCATAATTAAAACCAAAGAGACAGTAGAGCTGTCATTGTGAGAACTAGAGAGGAGGAGGCAAAGCAGCAAAAATGTTTTTGTCAAGTTCAAAGACTTTGTTACTTTAGCCATAGGCGGCTAGAGTTATAAATCCATGTTTGACTCTCCATCTATTTGGCCATGGCAATATCAATATCAATATCAAATAGATTTTGCGGTAACCAAATAATTTTGCCGTGGCCAAGTTGATTTTGCCTTGACCAAGTTGATTTTGCTGTGGCCAAGTTGATTTTGCTGTGGCCAAGTTGATTTTGCCGTGGCCAAGTTGATAATAATAATAAAGTCTCAGGTTATCTAGCAAGCGCGAGTGCTCTACTAATTGGGGAGACTGTAAATCAACTGAAATCAGAGCAAATCAAATCAAATGTTGGTTTCTGTGGAGGGGGAAAAACCGGAGAACCCGGAGAAAAACCTCTCGAGGCAGAGTAGAGAAACCAACAAACTCAGCCCCCATATGATGCCAAGACTGGGAATTGAACCCGGGCCACATTGGTGGAAGGCGAGCGCTCTCACCACTGCACCAACCCTGCTCCCCTATATTGCCGTGATATTGCCGTGGCCAAATTGATTTTGCTGTAACCAAAATGATTTTGCCGTGACAGTTGTGGGCCACCGTAGAAGTGAATTCCAGATCAAAATTATGTCAAGCTACTTGGAATTAAAAAATTAAAATTACAGTTGAACCTCTCCACAATGGCCACCTTGGGACAGAAGAAAGTGGCTGTTGTGGAGAGGTGGCCATTATGGGGAGGTAGGGGTGTAATATGACACCATTTTTTCTGGAAGTACCTGACATGTTTACTGTGCCAAGTTCATGCTTACTGTAGCCTATAAAGGCAACGCAATCTTATAGATATAGATAAAATACATGATAAGACTTAAATAATGTTTTGAATCAAAATACTGTATTACCAAGACAAAACGAGCAAGGTTCGTAACATTCACTATAAGTACTGTAGACAATTCATGCTTACTGCAGCATATAAATGGTTTAAAAAGGGTAAAGAAACGAAATGTTCCGAAGACAAATATCGATTACTGGATCAGTTTGTAAACGTTTGAGTTTAGAATAGCACATACTACTACACGCAGTCTAAAAACAAATATGTTCTTAGTATGTTCTAAAAAAAAAGGTTCTTACAAAAAAAGTACTGTATTTTAATCTTAAATGAAAGACTTGCCATGATTAATCATTGATGTGCCATACAGATCAAATTTCGTGACCATTCTTGACTTTTTCGTCAGTCGCTGAAAAAATTGGCTGTTGTCGAGAGGTTATTTTGCCAGTTGAGGACGCATTTTAGTGGCCGTTGCCGTTGTAGAGAGGTGGCCGTTGTAGAGAGGTTTAAACAAAAGGTATGTATGTCCGTCGGGACAAAAAAGTGGCCGCTGTAGAGAGGTGACTGTTGTAGAGAGGTGGCCGTTGTGGAGAGGTGGCCATTAGTGGAGGTTCGACTGTATCTCAAATTATTATTCAAATTATTATTATTATTATTATTATTATTATTATTATTATTATTATTATTATTATTATTATTATTCAAATTATTCAAATTGAAATTATCTCAACCTATTTGTAATTTCATTTATCATAATGAATACAAGACAACAGGAATTTCAAATCAAAGTAGGTTAAAATAATTATTCTTGACCAGAACTCATTTTAACCTGAAAGGTGCACTTGTACCTAACTGTATCATAGAACTGATTTTGAGTTCTTGATAGAATTCAAGAAGGTTCATGTTATCAAGAAAAGATTTCCATTTATTTCAGACAAATTTTCACACTTTCTTTTCTTTTATATCCTGCTTCCTGATTGTAGAAATGAAAGATATGATGCTTCAAGAAAAGAAGATAAGAGACAAGTGCAAACAGGAAGATGGAATTGTATCTGCTGTCTCCTTGTGGACAAATGAGATCTTACCCAACTGGGAAACTATGTAAGATTTATTGAAGCTTCTACATATCAGTTTATTTGTAGGCTCTGTACCTACTGGTGCTTGTAAGAAACTCAACAACTTCAGCTGAAATAATTTAAACTGTATTTTGGAAGGCATGTATTTGTAGCATGTGGGAGCATGTTATTAGGGAGCTTAAGCAAAGGCATTTTTGAGTGACGTACATCAACCAGAAGTGGACGGTTCATATTCTTGGGCAGTGGTTTCACCCAAATTTTCTGGCAAATCGTCTTTATAAGAGTAAACATGCTGAGCAGTGCAAAATATTAATGTGGTATCGTCAAGGAAGTTTGAAATGAAAGCACTTATTTCCGGTTGAAGTACGTCACTGAAAAATGCCTTTGCTTAAGCTCCCTATTGTTAAATCATAAGCAAAGACTGGCCAACAAAATAGTGGTTAAGTTCTGCGATGGCAGGAGGCGGCATGACCCAGTGATTAGGGTGCTGGATGTGCTCTGAGCACCAACTGGATTTGTCTTCAGTGGTCCCAAATTCAGCTTCACAACACTCTATAAATAGCCAACTGGCTGCCTCCTTCTAGTTAGGTTCCTTAATGTTCTTCTGTTTATTTGAATGACCTATTTCTATACATGGCCCCACAAGCCTGGGCCGAGTTGTTCGAAGCAAGGTTAGTGCTAATCGGTGTTAAATACCATGACAACCTATAGATTTTAATCGGATTTAATCCAGGGTTTGCGCTGACCCTGCTTCAAACAACCCGGCCCGGAAAACTTTAATTTAAAGAGCACGCAGAATGCATTGCAGGCAAAGTTGCCATATTTAACATTTTCTGTATTATTGTTATGCTGAGTGAATCAGAGCTGCTTTCATCCATCTTTATTCTGGAATGTTTGCACATGTTTCTGATAGGTTGGCATTTGAGGAGCAGGAACAATTTCCCAGATAATAACAAAAACAACTCGGAACAAAGCACTGTGGTTGAGAGTGCTCCTTCAAATATCACTTTGTCAAAAAATAAAGGCTCTTTACTTTAACTTTTAATGAACCGTGTAATGGGGTATGGCTTCCTTTCGCATTGGTATGAAATTTGTAATAAAGGTTCGTTGAAGAAAAAAGGGGGTGAACAGAATGAAAAGAGGCCAAAATCTTTTTTTTTTCCTCCCTCATGCAGTTTTCATGCTTTTGTGCTCTGTTTCTGCGTTCAAGTTACATCATTGCTCACTGCAGAAGCTTAGCAATGTTCTTCTTTTGTTTCTGTTGTTATGGAATTTCAAGTCATTATTCCTAAAAACCTGCAGTACAAGAAAAGTTACCATAAAAAGGCTTACACAACTGTAAAAGCTAAAAAGAATACAATAAAATCAATAGATACTAAAAAGAACAATAGGTCATCATGGTAAAACCAGTAACAATCAAGTTAGCACTTGTCTAATCCATTTAGTTATTCAAAATCACTTACTATTTTTATTTGTACAACCCTTCACATGTTGTTGTGTTTGGTTGTGATGGCCAAAAAGTGAATTGTGTGTGAAGTATGTGACTTAATGTGATCTTCATTCAGATTGGTTTGTGGGTAATTAGTGCCATGTGCATACATTTGCCACATTGATTGTGGGACAAACATGGCTAAAATTACAGTGAATGTATGGGATTTTGGCCAATTCGGAACCCCTGTAACTTCACCACAGAAGAAGTATTTTTACAGTGAAAATGTCTTTTTAAAGGCATTTGTACTGACATCATTTTCATGAAGTATGAAAAAGAGATTCAAGCTACAACGGCCGTAAGCATAATTTCAAATTGTTAAAAATAGTGGCCAAAGTTGAAAATCAGCTTCTCTGCAGCAACATTCCAGTGGTTCAGAGTCGGCCAAAATACCCATACTTTCACTGTAATTTTAGCCGTGTTTGCCTCCCCCACCTCAACCAATATGGCATCATTAGCCTTGAAAAGGTCTATTGAAATGCCTTACCAACCAATATACCTACAATTTTCCTTCCACTGTCATTATAATAATTTATAACATTAGAATGGTACTTTTTTTTCAATCTACTCTGTTTATTCCTATTCCAGTTTAGACCAAATAAAAATTAGTAGAATAGTTGATTTTGCAAACAAATGGGTGTATGGAAGGCAGGATAGTTTTGTTTTTCCACTGCTGGCCTAAGAACCAATGCACAGAGGAGCCTGAAACAGAGTAGACTTGAGACTTAAGATCGAGATTTCTGCATGCTGTGCATGATTTTCCCAAAAGAACATGTATTCCAAATTCATACATTCCGTCTGAATAAACTGTGTTCTTTATCATGGTCTTCATTATCCAACTGAATGGGTCCAAAAAAATCCAATCTTCCCATTCTGCTCTAAGCCAGAATACCACCTTAAGCAATTGAAACACCTAAGTAACTTTTTTTCTAGTATTGGCCATTGTATTCTTACTGTCTTTTTACTTTTCTCTTTAACTTCATCATAGGCAGCATGCCAAGAAGACAAGGGAACTTTGGTGGCAAGGTCTTCCTCCAAGCGTGCGTGGAAACGTGTGGAAACTGGCCATTGGGAATGAGCTGCATATCACACATGGTACATTCCGCATTCCTTGTTAGTCTTCCTTGATAAAGAGGCTTGTCACTGTGGTGTATGACGTTCATGTGGGATGTGTTGCATGATTGATGATTGACAGCTACCGACAGTCACAATCAGTTGATACATCAAAGAAATAAAAATGTGAATTTAAACACTCGGTACAGCATTGTAAACTGTCTCTGCGGATGTCTCATGAAATGATAAAGTGAGGATTTCAGCGTTAGGGTTAACCAAAAGACATTATTTTATCAATACTGTTGAAGATGTTCTCACAAACCTGCTGTATGCCACACCCAACAACAGTATAAGGTGCCAGGTGCAATATAAGGTGCCAACTGCAGTACGAGGTGCTCAATGATTTTAAATGGTCCCTCTAAATCATGAAAATTTGATTCAATCACCAACGACAGACTGCTTTGGGCTCAGACTTCTACTCTTAAACCAGTTGCTTCAACTAAACAATTAAATTGCATCCTCTTCCTATTTCAGAATTATTTGACATATTCCAATCACATGCATATGAGAAGTTGTTCACAACACGGCTCAACAAGAAGAGAAACCCAGCAGAACAGACAATAGCAGAGCTACCTGCGAGCGACCATTCAGTTGTCAGCAAAGCTCACACAGTTGAACTGATTATGATGGACGTCTCGCGCACTTTTCCATCACTTTGTATATTTCAGGAGGTACTGATTCAGTTTTTTTAATTATGATCACTTCATTTTGTTGATGATGTGCTGTGCATTCCTACTGGGCTTTGCAGACTTTGATGCAGTGTTGCAAAACATCATACATTTGAGGCAAGCATTAACTGAAGATACATGTAAAAGCAAGTGAGGTGTTGGTGTGGGTCGCATGGCTGTACTTCTTTCAGATGGCTGGTGACCTGGTTTCTCTTTGCATGGATTACTTTTTTCTTGCATAATCTTGATTTTCACAAAGAGTCTGAGAAGTTTGAATTATTTCTCTCTTCCAATCACTTAGCATCAAATTTCTCTACCTCCCATATTTACCTTTCCAAAAGCTATCTCAATCTTGAACACCCAGCTACAAAACAGTTTGCAATGATTTCCCAAATACAGCCTCTTGCTCTTGTATTTAAAGTGTTTAGTTTTTGTAAGCTCAGTTTCTTGTTCACACAGTTATCTTTGACAAATTTAGACAAAACTGTAACTCCCCAGTAAGGATAAGAGCACATAAAACTTGCATCACTTCTCTACCACCAATCAACATTCGAACCTTCGCTTTCACAAGTGAATTTTCGTTTCTCTTGGGAGTTCAAGTTGGCAGGGTTCGGCTTTTACTGAAATTATTCTCCTGACCTCTTACAATCATTTTTATGCCATATTTTTCCAATTTTGTTGAAGGGCGGTCCATTCCACGACGTCCTTCACAGCATTCTTGGAGCATACACTTGTTACCGACCTGATGTAGGATATGTAAGTTTACAAACTTGAAAACTTCAGTTGTTAATTCAGTAATCAATGGGACATGTTGATGGAAACGTTGGTGATTTTACTAGTGTGATAGGGTAATAAGGGCAGGGTTATGTTCAAGAGTTTTCGTCAAACAAGAAAAGGTATGTCCGGTTCTGTTATTGGTAGCGATAACATGGATTCCATCTCCTTCCCGGAGGAACGTCAAAGTCACTTGTAAATCTTTTCATTTCGAGCAAGAAACCAATGTAATTCTGTGGTCGACAGTTTTTTCTCTTGTTTTTCAGGTCCAAGGAATGTCATTTCTGGCAGCGGTTTTGTTGTTAAACATGGACCCGTCTGATGCTTTTATATGTTTTGCTAATCTGCTCAACAAACCATGTCAGTTAGCTTTCTTCAGAGTCGATCACCCCATGGTAAGTGCAATTAAATTTTCACCTTTCACTTAGCCTTCTACATTGTTTCGGAAGTAAATAAAAATCAGTTGGAATTAGCAGTGGCACTTCCACCTCCGAATCCAGGGGCCCGTTTCTTCAAAGCCCCGAAACTTTTCGGGCGTATTTCGGGATCCATGATTGCCTCCGTATCTTGAAAAGGAAGGCGTTTTCAGCCATGAAACTTTGCAACTACTGGAGTGCTCTTTCCCAGTTTCTTGAAAGCTTGCTAACAGTTAAAAGCGGATAGCAGATTTACAAGGGTTTTTTTTTCGGGTCCGTGAACTTTTCGGGACTTTCGAGAAATGGGACCTGGAATTTGAAAATGTTGGGGTTTTTTTGAGATGGATGAACCGGAACACCCGGAGAAAAACCTTGCGGAGCATACTAGAGAAGCAACAACAAATTCAACCCATGTGTGGCATCGAGTATTGGAATCAAACTATTTCTCTGGACACATTTAAGGGGGGCGAGTGCACTCACCGCTGCGCCATCCCTGCTGCCTTAAATTCCCGCAATCAAATCATGGTGATTTTTGAATGAAAGACAATAGACTTTACTATCCGTGTAATCTCACAACAAATTAAATTAAATTAAATCGTTAAAATTAAATTACATTAATTAAGGTTAAATTTAATTAATTAAGGTTAAATTTCAAAACCTGGAAGTGTGTAAAAAAAAAATTGGAAACAAACAATGAGCATCGCGCCTGTGTTTGCAATGGTATTTTTTTGGACAGTGCCATTTTCGATTTTATGCCAAATGCAGTTTAAGGACCCTGAGGTTGAAAGTGAAAATATTCTCTTCTCAGATGATCGCATACTTTGCTGCCTTTGAAATGTTCCTTGAGGAGAATGTCCCTGTACTTCATGAACATTTCATCGAAGAGAACTTCACACCAGATATGTATCTGATTGACTGGTAAGAACAAGCATATTTCTTTCGAAAGCTACAAAGAAGTAAAGCCTTGTCCATAGTTTGCTGCAAAGTTCTGCATAAGATTACCATGGAAAGAACGACCTCAGGGATCAAGTAGTAAGAGCCCCTTAAGTTGTACAGCAAAATATGCAACTCTTCGGGAAATCAGTGACACGTAGCTTTCTTTACATCAATTGCTGAATGTCTGACTGAGAAAGTGTAGCATTGCGTACATGTGGAGTAAAGTACGAAATATTGTTTTGCAGTAGTCAAAGCTTTCTGAAGTTAAAACACTTGTCATATTTATTTGTTTATTTATTTATTTATTTATTTGAGTTTCTCCAATCCAGTAATACTACCTCTTACTAACCGAGTTCGAGGGCCGTACTGCAAGTTACGGCCCGCGTTTTTTCCAGTTCAAATTAAGGCCAGAATGCGAAGCTCGAAGGCCGTGAATTAAACTGGAAAAAACAAGGAGCCGTACATGTAACTTACAGTACGGCCCGAGAAAACGAGGTTAGTAGGATGTTTATTACATCTCTTGGTAACGAGTAGAACAGGAAAGCCCACTCTGAAATTTGGCAGGCTGTGCTGTAGAATACGGTCCGCTAAATTGGCCAATCATAGCGCGCGTACTATCTGAGAGAGCATAATACAGATTATTAAAAACTGAATCATTGGATAATGCAATTCAAGACTTTTCATTGGCTTAGCTATCATCGTATATGTATAGGAAATCGTATGAACGCGAGTGCATTTCGTGATTTATGGGCACGAGTGATGTTTTGAAAGTTCTCAAAATTGCACGAGCCGCAGGCGAGTGCAATTTGAGAACTTTCAAAACATCACGAGTTAAAAACTGAATCATTATATAATGCAATTCAAGACTTTTCATTGGCTTAGCTGTCATGGTATATGAGCTAATATACCATGACCTCCAAATATGGTAAGTGTACGCGTCAGCTTAAGCGTACGCGTAAGTGTACGCGTGAGTGTACGCGTCAGCTTGAAATTAAAAGGGAGCTAAAAAATTTGTCCTGAGGAAACAATGGCGGCCGGCCATAATCGCTTCGCACCAGAGTTAAATGAAAGAGAAGTCCTTGAACTGCTACAAAACGCAACACCAGGGAGCACAAAGAGAGCCACAAAGTATGGCATGAAAATATTTCAAGGTAGCAACCTGAGCAACTTCTAAACTTTATTTTGACAATTTAAGCATCTGTGTTTATAGTTTAATGATGCGAAGCAAAACAATGCAAGTTGAAATTCGGGAATTTGTTGTTCAAATTTGTTGTTGAAACTTGAAATTCGGAAAGATTTGTCTTATCTTGGGGGCGTTTTTAATAAAACAATTATTCCACTCGCGCTTGTTGGATATGAGATGATTATAGCCAACTCGGCGCTACGCGCCTCGTTGGCTATCTATCATCTCATATCCAACGCGCGCTCGTGGAATAATTGTTAATTACACAGTCCAATAGATCTTGGAGAGGAGCACACCTAGTATAACTATGTCGTGCCCCATATACGCTTTTATATATGCCTAATGGCTGAATTATAAGTACTTAGTAAGGCTTGTTGAGATAACATTAAATTAACTCAAAAAACTGGTTTCTCACCGATCTTGTTTCAACTGAAATTCAACCACTGTAGGACGTTCACCTTGTTTAGCAAGTCTCTGCCTCTGGATGCAGCCTCTCGTGTGTGGGATGTGTTCTGCAGGGACGGAGAAGCATTTCTATTCAGGGCTGCTCTTGGTGAGTCATAAAACATTATGTAGGACCTTTCAAAGGTTCGAAATGTTTGAACCGTTTGTGTGAACTTGACATTTTGCCTTTGTGCTTAGAAGCTTATCCCCTTCGCAGTCGGTTTGTTGGGATCTCGTGCAATAGCCCCCCCCCCCCCTACTTTCCCTCAGAGAGCGTTGCATGACATCCCAAAAAACCGCTGCGAAAGAAGCTACTTAGTTAGCAGCGAGCTTGCATGGAAATCCTTCGGAATTGCGCCCTATTAAGTAATCTTAGTGCCTGCCGCGAACGACGAAGGGGACAATTACGAGAACATCGGCGCTAAACATTTGTGGTCTCTTCGCGATTTTTCCAACTCTACTCTGTGCTGACTATCCAAGAATTAAGCGAGATACTCAGTATGACCAGTTTTGAATCATCGTCACGAGTTTGTGTCCTCCTGAAAACCTCCAATTTGTTCATTATAGAACAAGGCGTTCTCTATTTTGGTAACGCTGTGGTTTTGCAAGCCGTAACTGAAGTGGTAAGGGACGGGTGGTGCATTGGGTTTTATGGTCGTACATAAGAGAGGCTGGCGAGGGGTGGTTGGGAATATGCAAGGGTACCTTTATGTAAACCTAAATCCATATTCTGTTTCTCAGGGATATTGAAGTTTTACCGAGAGGAGTTACTTCAAATGGACTTCATCCATCTTGGTCAGTTTCTTTCCAAGTTACCGGATGACATCCCCGCCGCTCTTCTCTTCCAGACAATCGCCTCCATCAGCTTAACAGAACAGAAATTCACGCAGACACTCGCAGCACAAAAGGAGATAGCCGCACAAATCAAAAATGTTTCAGCTACAACAAAATGACGTAAAATTTGTCTCTAGTGACAGGTTTTTGGTCTGTAGTGAAGCGTGACGTGAAGTCACCCCCAGGCAATCGC
>BLFK01000915.1:895210-945210 GCA_014634185.1 Astreopora myriophthalma
ATATTTCTATGGGTTAACTGTAAAGTTAACCGAGTCATGTTTGTGGCTGTAAGAGTCTTACACCGAGCATGTTTCTATGGGTTAACTGTAAAGCTAACCGAGTCATGTTTGTGGCTGAACGACAGAAAGTGTCCTAAGTTGCTGCTGAGCACACAAAATGTGTGCTCAGCGGTTACACCTTGATCACCGCTAACCTACGACATTCAAACAGGTGTTGACCACCCCATGGACTGCGCACAACACAATTCTCTTTATCCTAGCTTTAGTGTTTCTGGAAAGGGAAGACACGCCCAGGAGTGAATTGTCGCGCCTTAAGCGTAGAAATAGTCAAGGGAGGTCGTTCATTCCTGATCCCTTGTAACATTTGCAACAAATTGCTGAATGCTTTCTTGTAACTCTTCGACTTTCTTCACCAAATGCTCCACCCTGGTACAAGAAGAAACATGAAATCATTTTAGCCGGCCAGTCCACATAACAAGGTGAAATCAAATAAGCTCTAAACAAGGACGACGCGAAGAAAAGTAACAAAAGTATTTCATTTTGTTGTGGTCATTATCCTGTTATTACCTGCGTTAAGGCAACTTTGTGGGAAAGCGAATTGCCGAGTTGTTAATAAAGCATGTCATAACGCAAAAAGACCACTTGAAACTGGCCTTCAGTCCCTGTGGGATTTTAAGATCCTTAACATAAACAAAGAACTTTCTCAATTTAGGCAAAACAGCCACATCCACTACTCTATGACAAAATAGCTCGGACAACAAGGATTTAAAGACGCCTATATTTAAAGACGATGAGCACAAGCAGTAATAGTGCAAATCCACTGAGCAACGATCTTGTTGACCTCTGAATCATACCTAAAGCCGTACAAATGTAAATGCTAAAATGTAAGGAAAAATTACGTCGGGGCCAACACTAAACTTCGGTTTAGCCTAGCAGCTTCCTTCAGATTATTGAGACACTCTTTTACACGATGAAACTATAGCTAAATAAAGCTAGCTATAGCTAAATAAAATTGCAAAATGACAACAAGAAAACAGGCAAAACACTCGTACAAAGCCAAATCATGAAAATAATGATATTTTAGGAATAAATAGAAATAAGAAAGTTTCACATTTTTAACTTGTCAATCGGTTTTTAAGTTGAAAGGATAGGAAGGCAAGCAGCATCAGGGAGCCATGGTACTAGCAACGACAATAACTGATGGGGAATAAATCGGTGAAAATCCGAGTGCTCCAAACTGGAGTCACACCTATGACCGTCCGATTATTAGTTCGGATGCTCTACCTTTGAGCGACAGCAGATTCGTGGGAGCTAGGCCATTAAACAAACTTTTGCGAGATTTTTTTCATTGATAACTGGATTCTTTTTCTTACCTTTCATTTGTCTTTCGGATTCTCTCTTCGGTACCGGTTCTTTTTTGTTCTTGTACTCGCTGTCGATATTTTGCTGCGCACTCGATTTCAAACAACCTCAACAGCTCCAGATCCTCTGTAGTGAACTTGGCTGAGGAAAAACGGCAAATATCACCTTTCGCACAATCAGTAAAAACTTTAGTTTTGGCTAGCGTTTGGGGTTTTCACTTTATAGTGACTCGTAAAAACTTTTGCTTTTCTCGTGCTTTCGCCTTGCTTTCGCAAGCTTCTTAACCTTTTGGCTATCCACTAAAAGTAACAACTGACAAATGGAAAAACACTGAAGTACAATTTTAACAAACGCTTTTGCTTAGCCATTCACGGCAGTAACAATCACAAATGAATACTTACGAGTAACTTTATTAGTTCTCCGACACTTCTTCCCCAGCCACCGCACAAACTCAAAAAGGTGATAAATGATGGCGAAAGGTGGTGCAAGGGGAGGCTGTTTGTTGTATTCCATCACAAGGTAGTAATACTGGTATTTCCAGATCTGATACGAGTTCACCTCAACTTCGTTGAATACATTACTGCAATACAACAGACACGTCATTACTGATAACGTGGTAAGCACGTTCCTATAAGACTACAGCAGGAGGAACAAAACTTTAATTTTGATATATTAAAAATCACTTAAACAAAAGGCATCATTTCGACGCTCCCGGGAAAAACTCGAACAAATTTCTACTCTATTACCCGAAGCCTCAAAGTCATGTTTATTGTTTGGAACTGAATTTGAATATATCGCAATCGCTCTATTGGGAATAAGACAAGATAGTGAATAAAGAAACAATATCTAGCCAAAATACAATACTAGGAAACAATAGTTACTAGTTAGAAAGTGTGAGGATCATTTCTTCAGTTCAATAGTTACTCTATTGCGTCCAGTACCCAACTGAGTAGGAGCGTGGCTGTCGTTTCGGAATCAAAACAGTTTTTGTGTGCCACGTGATCTCATCAGCGGGCCACACGTATTGGATTCCAAAGACGAACAAAACAATAGGGCCGTTTATACGCGAGAAAATAAGCCGCGGCTTACACTGGCCGCGGCTTACATGTTTAAATGGTACATAATTGAAGTTCACAGCTTATTCCATCGGCAACTAGCTCAAGCCGCGGCTTATCCTGGCCTAGGGGTTTTAGGCTGTGCTTATCTTGGCTGCGGCTTACCTTGGACGTGAAAGTGTTCGTATAAATGTACTCAAGCGTTGCCCGCGGCTTGCTCAAGCCGTGAACGGCTCCTGCGCATGCGCTTCTTTTGTTATTATAGCCCAGACTTACTTTTTGCTCCCGCCCATTCGCCTGAGAAAAATGGCGAGCGCGAGCAACGTAAAAAAAAATTACGTCATCATTGGACCAGTAGGCGCACGTATGAAAAAGATTACGTCATCATTGGACCAGTTAGCCGCGAACTATTTATACGAGCATTTCGCGTCTTATGCAAGCCGCAGCCAGTGTAAGCTGCGGCTTACTTTCTCTCGTATAATCTTTCTCTCGGCCCTAATGTCTTCACCAACAAGTGTTGGTCAAACCGTCCGTGAACTTCTCTGGTCGGGCGAAAAACAATTTCACGCGCAAACTGTTAACTATCAGACATACGGCTTTTTTTAAACAACGAAAACACTGCACGATAAAGAAACAAATTGAGCTAATTTGTGCGAGAAGTTCCTTATATACTTGAACGGGAGTTGAAGTTACTTATCGGGCCTGAACAGTCATTTGGAGTCTTTGGAAACCGACCCCTGAACGGACTAAGGGTAATTAATCTTATAAAGATTTCGATTGTACCTGAAGATGGCGATAAGAAGGTTGATTAGCAGCACATTGGTAATGAGTAGATAAGCTCCCATGAGTACTGTGTGAATCCACTTCAAATGGCCGCCATTGTGCAGAGGAATCTCGCCTGTAGCAAGTTTGCCTTCTTCCGCTGCAGAAAAGAAATAGAAATCGTGAATCACAGTATGACATGAACCATAAAGGTCAGCTGTCGTTTTGCGGATACCTAGCAGATCCTTCAATTGACAGGCTAGAAACTGATTGATACGATTATCGCCATTTTTTCGTATGAATTTGCTTGGGACCTCCATTTTTGATATGATGACGTCATACGTTCGCCAAATTTGCACACAGTAAACCTGCTTTCAAGCAATAAATGACGTCATAACTTTTCAAAGCGAAAAGACGCGACAATCAAAACAACAGGCCATTTCCGAATTCACTTCAGCCTCTTTTTCAAAGCGAGTCTGAGTGCGGAGTCTTTCTTACGAGATTCTTATTCATATGCAAAGTGAAACTACCATCACAAACCTTTGCACTTAGAATCGCTCTGATAAAGAGGCTAACGTGAATTCGGAAATGGCCTGTTTATATGCTCCACATTCCAAATTATATTTGAAACTTAAGAATTATGTGTAAACAATTGTGCGTTAATTCGTGATAAGGCTTTTCACTTCTGGCAACCGCATATAAGCGTGCAATTTCTGCGTCACCGGCAACCCACCCTCTTGTTCGACGAACAGCTCCCCATATACGTGCCAGTAAGGTTTGTAGAACACGTCATTAATCACCCCCCAGTAAGGCTCTTTATTGGCAAAAAACAGAGCCTGTCTGAACACACCATAACTACACACAAATACCAAAAGAAGGCATAACCACATCATCACATCTGCGAGCTGTGAAGACAACGAGAAACAGGATTTTCGTCAAGGTGATTTATGAAATGAAAGCCAGTTATGTCCTTTAAATATATCTGATTTGGCAAGTGTACTGTTGAGAACGTCACTGAATCAGCTCTAGGATGTCCTAGAGCCAAAAATCACCACCTAGTGACTGTCATATAAACGACTCATAAGAGCGATAACTCGAAACAGTCATTTGCTTTCAGCAGGTGCCGCCGGGTGAGGGATCTCTGGGTTGCTGATTGTTAACTTATGTGCACAGTATATACGACGATCAACACTGAACATGACACGCAGAACCTAGCACCATAACACTGCTGCGACTTTAAAATTTTCAGTTCTTGAAGGGCCAGACCCCAGTAGGGGCCTTCACCAACGAGAACGTTGCCGCCCCGGACGTCAAAAGCAACAACCTGAAGTTGATCGTTTCTCTCTTTCAGTTCTCTGACTCGATATCGTCATACAACAAGAGTTAAAACAAAAGCTTTCAAACTTGTTGTTTGGGACAGAAACGTTCCATCAAGCAAAACAACAGATTTCCGGTCGCTGTTCATGACGTCCGGGACGTCAACATTCTCGTCATTTAAGATCCCTAATAAAAATACCCATCTCGGGCAAAAGTGTTAACAAGCGTACTGAAGGCTGACCGTGTCCCAGTAACAACCTTTTCGACTCCACTGTACGTCCTTTTGGCCTTCCCTCTGTGATTTGTCAACCAAAAAACGGCGAGGATTCGTCTGACTTTCAAACTAACATCTTGCTGAGGGCGTGTTTTTTTTCGAGGGGAGATTTGTCCAAAATGGAAGACTTAGAAGCAGCCGGTTAGTTAATACTGGCAGCGTCACAAGGAAAGGGCCCACAATAAATTATAAACAACTAAGATATACTGACACAAGCAACTTACCATTCTCTTGATCATGATAATTTTCGGTCCCAAATAACCGCTAACAAAATACACTCTGAACAAACGGAACGAGAAGATGACGAAATTGATACAGTACAACACACGTGCTGCCTCCCACGTGACCTCGAAAAACCTCAGAACAAAACCAATGAGGGCGATAGCGTTAGCGCACGTATCCACAACGTTAACAGAAGTGTGAAAATACATCTCTAGCTTGCGTCTAAGGGTATTTGTTTCTTGATGTAAAACCTAGTGAAGAGAACATTTTTTGACCAATTAATTCACATGCTTGGTTGAACAGTAAGTGAATATGAGATACACGACAAGAGGTTACTGACGACATGAAAGTTGTGGGATCTGAAAGGCTACCATTAGAGAGTTAGCAGTATACAATTAAGAACAAATCTTTGACTCCAGGCTTCTTTCTTGAGTAGCTTGCGCGGCAGATGCTTGGAAAGAGGCGAACAGAAGGGGAATCAGGCGCTCATAAAACGCAAGGAGGAGCGCGGAAGAGTGAAAGCAACGTTCTGCTTCCACTCTTCCCGATTGGCACTCACGACTAATTTACCCTCTCCCTGCTTCTTTTTTGAGTGAGGGGTTTGCAAATGTAACTGTCACTTACTTGTCGAATTTCGTCCAACATTATCACACCAACCCAAGAAAGCAACACTATCTCATAGATGGAGGGCCACGGCGGTTTATGAAAGGAAAATAAAATCACAAAGGCGTACAATCCTAAAAAGCAAAGGTGCATTCCCTGGAAGAAAAAAAAAAAAGGTTTTAAAAATAGGACACACCTCAGTGAGGTGTTACTTCAAGCCGACGTTGCGCGTTCGACTGAAATGTAATGTGCCACATCCCTCAATTAACCATTCGTCAAAGTGGATTTTGTTACTCCCTTCAGGCCGAGTGGAGTCACCAGTTTTCCATTCCAGTTCAAGCCAGGAACATAGTACTTGCCCTATCCCTCCCATGCAAGTACCATGATTTATTCTACCTGCCGAGATTCGGACGTGTTCTCCTTCGTCGAAAGCAATTATCACTTTGTAGTTTACATCACAAGAAAAGCAAAGACAGAAAGGTATAACTCAAAGAACTCCAAGAGAGTGTGTTCGTACCAGATGAGCCCAGAACTTTGATATGGGGGCATTGTAGAAGATGCCCAGCTTTTTCCAAAAAGACACTTTCCATCTGTGGTTTTCTTCGTCGTAGAATACAATTTTTAAAATCAGTAGCGGGCAGAGGAGGGCAAGTATTACCTGCAACACATATTTTGTACAAAATTAGGCATAAAAAGCTATTTCTATATGAAATAATATATTTATATAGTTTACTGACACTTCACGAGTCAACATCCCACGGGACCTCTTCCATCCATTATCAAGGTACGACGAAGTGCTGGAAACACAATCTTTGACACAGCAAAATAACTCTCTTTTAGATTAGGCGATTTCCTAACATAATGGATATTAAGTGAATGAACAAACCGGCCTAGGATGTAACCATCTGGAGCTTGTTCATTGTAGTGTGTGAAGACGCAGTCAAACGTTTTACCAGTCTTAGGGGTACGATTCTAAAGAAACTGTGTGCGCGTTGATGGGGCTTGAAAAAATTGAGCATCAAACAAGTTGGAATCATTTATTTCTTACGGTCACGTAAATTAACCACCGTAAAGTGAATGTGCTCAGACGAAAAATTCGCCCTCAAAAGGGGCTAACGCTCAAAACAGGGGTTCATTTTACTGTCGGTGTCCAATTCAATGTACCAGTAATTTTCTTTAACTTAGTTAAAGATATTTAGCTTCAATTAAGCACCGTACCTTCCAGTATTCAACTCCAGGCATACCACGTGACTTCCAAAGGCTGTTCAAACTTGATTGACAGCAAGGATGGGCCAGAAATTTCTCGGCCTTGGCTGTAGCCGCCAAATTAAGCGCACACATGCCGCCCCATTTTGCAAGCTCTCGCTCGACTAACATCTCTGCTAAGACTTCATCTTCATCGTAACATTCATCGAGAACTCCAATGGCAAGATTTTCAAACTCACTAAAAGCAAGAAAAATGCATAATTAAAACCAAGAAAATATATACTTTTCCATGCACCGGGTGGAACAAGGGCCAGCTCGATGGCCGAAGGTGGACCACATAACAGTCCCACAATCAAAAATGCTAACACCGCGACAATCAATAGCAGACGATTTTTGCAAGTCGTGATGCGAAACTAGGGCAAATCTTCAATGACAGTCAGACTAACTGGCACGAACGGCTCACAACGTTGATTTTGTGACCTATTTTTGAGAATTGACCAAGTTTGGAGGTTTGCCACCTATACACAAGTCGCGAACAGGTTCAAAATTCTCGTTCTAAAATGTCAGGACTGATCGCCGCCCCTTATGACAGCCAAATACAAGTCGAGAAAGTTGAACGCTCGAAAGTTCCCTTCTCTATTCCTGACTATCCCACGACATGGACAACTTCGATTCCTCGTTTTCATAATTCGGTAATTTCTGGGACGGTCGGCAAGCCGTGAGATCACCGCTGCGTCGTCCTCAAGCGTCTCTCGCTAGTCTACTCTTGAGTCAAATGTTACGTGCGGAGGCATAGGACTGTTCTAATTATGCCTTGCACCCGACTTTAGTAAGTAACAACTTTATTTTAGGAGGGTGACGCATAACAGTGGAACTGATAAACTAGCGGCCCTCTATACTAAACAGATCATTGAATACATAAAATACATCTAAGGCTACTACAGTGAATTATAAAACAAAGAAATAAAATGCTAAAAAAGTGAGGAAGAAAAATATGTATAGTAAAATCCTAATGTTAAAACAATACAAACATAATGAGAACTAACTTGTAAACAATTTTTTTTAAGAGCTGACTTAAAAGCGCCAGCGGTGTCCTTGCGCCCGCGCACATCCAGAGGAATCTGCAATATGCAATATCTGCATCCAAGATTACACGAGCTGCCCGCTTCTGCAATTTGGATACACGTTTGACGTTCTTTTCCAACGCCGTGCTCCATCTCTTTTTGCAGAGGTCATCAATGTGTTCGATAAAATCTAGGTTACTATCTAGTTTCACCCTAAGAAGTTCTGAGGTGACTTGCTCAATTTCGCCACCGTTGCATGAAATTTTTTTGAATCTGAATTTCGACTTTCCTGCTCTTTCGTAAAATGCGCTGCACCTGGGAACGAGGCAAGGCTAAACCGATCGTCTAGGATGATGATTCTGTTACATGTGAATGGGACTCGGTCAAATCCGGTACTACTTACGCAGCATGTTTTTTTAGTGCTGTCCTCATCTCGTAATAATCATCTTCAACCTTGTCATGCATAACTTGGAAAAGCCGACAAGCAGCCAGTGCGTCGGTCACTACTTCTTCTCCCTTCTCCCACATAAATCGCGCTAGTTCAAAGCGGTTCACTAAGGCTGCCCACAAAAACAGCTCTCTGAAAGGTTTCTCAAACCGTATACCGGTCTGCGCCAGTTTCAACTTGGCACTGGGCTGAAATTTCACTGATAAAATTCCACCCTCCCCGTTCTTTCCATCCACATTGTCCGCCTCTCCACTGCGTGATGCTCCAAAGAGAGCTACCGCTCCAGAAGCCAACGCATTGGTATGAGGCGTGTCGACCAGGTAAAGCGGCTCGTAATAAGCACCAATCAGTTCTTCTATAAGGACGCTGATGTCTCTGAGAGAATATGGTCCATTCTGGAACACCCAACAAGTGAAAACAAGATTTAATTTAACTAGTGCAAGATCAGCCGTAAGATACGTTAAAACGCAAAGTTAATGCAAACTGTTGTCTCAGATATAAAGCAGCTCAACAACTTCCCATTCTCAAGTCGTGGGGATAAAATGTAATTTTCTACTCTGAAAACCGAGAAGTATAATAGTACCAATTCGACTCAAACTAAATCCAGCATGATATTCAAATCGCGAAGCCGCCTTTTCAAAATGTTATGCTTTTGATAGCGGGGTGAGCAGGATGGATTAAAAGACTACAACACCGCAACGCTCAAACTTACTGAAACACCAGCAACGTTAGAAAGGAGAGAGTACAGATGACTTCCAGGACCTACCTACAAAATGAACATACAGTAATCAAGTTACTGATCAGTTCTTAAAGTCTTGACAATCGATAAACGGCTGACTGTCAGAACACTGTTGTGACACCGCGTATAACTTGAATTACTTTTTAAAAAAGACTGGTTCTCGGGATTCCATTTAAAGCATTTCACTCAAAAATGCCACGTTTCTTTCTTTTTGCCAACTGAAAGTTCATACAAGGATAGGTTTACTGACCAAAATTTTAGCTTCCAAATCGCCTCCAAACCATACAATTTCCTTGTCTAAAGTAGCACGAAAATCGAGATTGACCGCCGCCATTTTGAGTAACTTAGAAGCCTGGCGGCATACGCGTGACGTTTATGTGAGACAAGAATTTTGTCCAAAGCGGACGTAAATGTTTGTCTGTTCGGAGCACTTCACGGACTACTGCTCTGAAGTCGATCACCGATCACAAGCCGATACAAAGAAACAACAAGTGTAGAGCATTTAATCTTCCCGCCCAACTGGATCGCCAGGCTGCTAACTTACTCCAAAACGGCGGCGCGGTCATTCTCGATTTTCATCCAACTTTAGACATGAAATTGATGGTTTGGAAGTGTTTTAGAAGCTGAAATTTTGGTAAGTACACTATCTTTGTACGATGAACTTCCCGTTGGCGAAAAGACTGCCATTTTTGAGTGACCTTCTCCTGTAATTTCAGTGCGGAAATGTCGTCAGGCAATCTTTTGCCAAAAATCACCTTACCGAATTGTAAAGTTTTCTCAATCGTGGTACAGTGAGGAAATCCCTCATGCTGACTCCATTGGCGAGAAACAACTTGACAAAATCGACACGTCCTAGCTGCAAAGCATCCAGCATCATGTCATCCAAGCTTCCGGACTGAAACAAAGCACAATGCATGCTTGTGTTGTTGGACCAAATCGCGTTTGATCGTCAAAAAAAACACTGAGAAAAAACGTTCCAACGCTTTCATTGAAAAGAGACGAGTTAACTATGTATTAAACGAGTTTGGAAGTACGAATCCTTAAAATCCGCTGAATTGAAAAACCCAGCAGCCCCTCACCGGAGTGACTATTTCTACAATACACTAAAAGAAAGTTCACCAAATTTGACAAGGCATAATAAAATTTAATGGTACAGTTTGGTGGGACAGCATCAATCCATACTGAAATAGTTTACTTTTCGCACCTTTTTAAAGCTCGCCATTTACTCCCACTTTCTTAGAGTGTGCTCAAACGCTGTCTTCTTACAGGGTTCGTACACTTTTTAAGACCAAAAATTCAAGGACTTTTCAAGGACTTTCAAGGACCACATTTTGAACTTGCAAGGACCTCTTTTTTTAATGACGTCGAAGAATTTACCCATGAAAATAGTCTGACAATACGATTCTTGCACATTTTCCATAATCTACATCCGTGAAAATAATGCAAAGGCACTGGTAACCGGCATTCTTGACCCCACAGCTTGTCACATTTTCAAAGACTGAAAATGTCAGTAAATAAAAATTCAAGGACTTTCAAGGACCAGGAATAAATAGCAGAGATTTTCAAGGACTTTCAAGGCCTTGAAAATTTACTCTCAAATTCAAGGGTTTTCAAGGGTTTTCAAGATGCGTACGAACCTGTTCTTACCAATGCTTCGATCCCCTTTCAAGCACAAGCTTGATTTGTTAACCAAATCGATATTTTGCAGATCGTGACCCGCGCTCGTCTAGCATTGAGTGTGAAAGTTAAGTTGTATCTCTTTTCTTACATTTCATTCGATGCGTACGGGGCATACAAGAATTTGGCGATACCCACAACTCTCAAGAACCTGGGCGCCTCTGCAGTACTCAGTACAAATCATGCCCTGATTACATGGTACCTGTTACGTAGAGCTTTTTTCACTAGGAAGTTAGTAATTGCTTTCGATTTGCCCCATTCGGCCCCATTAAAATTAGTTGACGCCCAGTTCTCAAATCCTAGCTTAAAGGGTGATTTGCACTGCTATGCTTTGTGATGGCCACGACAGAAATATTGAGCTCAAGCACCGTTTTCTCGCGCCCGGCGCCATCTGCTGATCGCTTCATTTCACTGGCTGCTTGGTTTTGGGTTTAACAAAGCCCACGAAGAACAACCCTTCTTTTGCCTCGTCACGCAATCTCTCGTTCACGGAGGGTCGGCATTAGCTAACACAGGGGTGAAATAGTTTTTTGCGCCCGCAATGATGACAATCCACGCAAAACCCCGATAACCCTTACCCCAACCGCTGGTCACTGAATCTACCTCACCCGATGTTATTCAATGCTAACCTTCACGGAGTGCCTGATGAGCCAAAAGAACTGAGCTGAGCTCTGGGTAAGAGCCGAGGACGGTCTCTCCGACGGTGACAAAGGCATGTAAGATAGTTTCCCTCACTTACCGGCCAGTCTGTATCTGGAGTAAATATCTTTTCCTCAGCGACGTCAACCCTGTTCCACGTTAAAGCCAGTTTAAGTTGATCCATTTTGCTCGCTCCCTCACCAAGGGAATCTATTCTACAGCCACAATCGTTGTTCACTGGATCCACATTGCAAGCCCCCTGAGCTGTGAGAATCGGTGAAAACTATTCAACAGATCAATCAGCGTTTATCACAAAGGTTAACCTAAGCCCAAAATGAAAGTGCACTAGCTTCCGGTATCTCGAAAATGGTAAAGAAGTTCTAGAAGGCACCCGCTAGTTGCTATTAAGTGTTATAAGGAAGGCAACTTTCCCCGAATGGCTAGACTACTTTGCACCAGTGAGTGTTTGGACGCCCGACTACAAACGCAAATCCAACGCTGTTAGCAACGAGATCTGTTGTTTAGTCATAGCACAGGTATATTGGGGAAAAGAAATCCGAATTATCCCAACAATCCATCACCTCTCAACAATCCTCTTGACGTCAAACCTTACCTTTAAGCAATGCGCTGAGAATGGCAAGATCGAGGTCCAAGTTGCTTTTGTCGTTAATCTTGTACACAGTTATCTGAGAAGACAATTTCAAATTGTTACAATGACCAGTATTGAAATCAACAAAAGTTCCTCGCCGGTTCCCAAAGTGGCATTTCGATGTTGCTACTTCGTAAAAGTCACACTATTTTGTACCCTTACGATTTTGTAGTTTCAGTGAAGGATAATAATTTAACGACATCACTGTCTGCCCAAACATTATCCATGGTCGCTGCATCAGCTGTGATTCCCCTGGCGGCGGCCACTGAATTTTCTCCCTACTCTGCACCATGGAAATATCAATTTAAAAAAGTGCTGAGAATTCTGAAAGAGTGGGAGTTTGATACAGCAGACAGAAATGGCTTTCCTCTTTTTACGTAGCCCTCGAGGCAAGCGTTCCTGTTCCAGCGAAGATTTTCGTAATTCTGGCCGCGGGAAAATTGGAGCAAGAAAATAGGAGGACCGGGAGGAGTCCTCCTATCTTCTCGTCCCAATTTTCCGCGGAATACAGAAATCTGGGCTCGAACGGGAACGCTTGCTTCGCGGTCTACTTTTTTAACGGACCAGTCTGCCAATTATGCATTCAAGCCCTGTCGTAACTATTATTGGGTTGAGAATGGTGCAGTTGTGCCAACTCACCAGGCGTTCATCATATATGCAACTGTTCACAACGTCGACGATTTTCTGGATGTATTTTTCATTCCCAGCGTACTTTGGAAAAGATTCCTCGATTTTTGCAATCAGACGCGGCAGTTGATCTTCCAGGACTCGTCGGGAACCACTGCAATGAGAACATCACGAAGTAAATCCTGAGTAGTCAGGATATAGAGCTGTTTTCAATCGAGTGCCGCACTTGATTTCGTTTTACGTCACTAGGCTCGGTGACCTAAAGCTCGGTGCTTAAAAATCTCGTGCCACATTCTCAGCCAATTAGAACCAGAATTAAAACCAATAGGCCATTTCCGAGTTGCTGTTTGCCTCTGGTTCAAGGAGGTCTTGGTGCTAAACCATTCAAGTGATAACGAAATTGATTTGAATGAAAATACACAACTCATTTGCATTTGAATGGTTGTGCACCAGCACTCGTTTTGAAACCGAGGCAAACAGCAACTCGGAAATGGGCTATTGTGACTTGCTCTCGCGAGTTTTCGCGCGCTTAGCGCTGGTTGCATGTAGTTGCTTTGTATTGATTGGTTCATTTGATTGCCTGCGTCTCTGGTCGTTGGCCAAAGTATTTTTTTTGGTTTTGGTCTTTATGACACTCAATTGAAAACCACTTTATGATCTCTCAATAATAGAAATAATTTTATTAATTTGCATTTACATTTAAAACATTAAACTAATCTTATCAGACAAAAACCTACTTTGAAACTGTATTGAGAAGCGATCTCACAAATTTGGGAAGAGATCTCCACAGTTCGGGACAAATTAAAGTGTGCCGTTAATAAACAGGTTTACCTGAAACAATCGCAGTTGTGATGAGCAAACGCTAAGATATCGGCAGCTCTCCGAGTTCCTTCAACCACTACCGCTGGGATACCATGCTTTACAGACTCTTTCACTGCCTTCAATGCATCCTCGCCTCCTTCAAGGACCACAGTCACCACAGGAACACCAAAACCAAATTCTGCGAGAAAAGAACAAGGCTGTTTACTATTTACAAGTGGGAAACGGTTGATACTTTCTTGCTCAAAAGGTTTAGAGGCAAAAATTCCTGAACGTTAAATTCTGTTAGATATCAGCGCTTTTCATTTGCTCAAATCAATCAAACAGGCCATTTTGGAGATCACGTCAGCCTCATTTTCAAAGCGAGTCAAACAGCGAAAGTTTTGTGACGGTAATTAGTTTTACTTTGCATATGATCAAAAACTCATTTTCAAACTCCTTGCAAAACTTCGGAAAACTCACTCGTTCGCTGCGCTCACTCGTTCGTTTTCCGAAGTTTTGCAACTCGTGAATAAAAATCCGTAAGTCGCACTTTCGATGATGTGATCTATATTTACTTTGCCTATGATCAAAAACTCATTTTCACAAGAAATACTTCGCAGTTAGACTAGCTTTGAAAAAGCGGCTGAACTAAACTCGGACATGGCCCAGTCAATTTTCTTTTAGTCAGGAGTTAGACTAAAAAGCAAATGGAACGCACATTTTGCGTTCGGAACATCCGGATGGAAATTTTGGACTACGTTTTCTGGCCGACTTTCCAAAACCTTTGCAGAAGATAAATCGCGCGGACCAGTCACTGCAAACTGTGGTTTTATCGAGCTGAAAAATTCCAGCGTTGTCTAGGTCAGCGGTTAACAAATTAAACATGGTTGCCACAGCCATTAGGTTTTTGAAATTCGCTGACTTTTCCCTGACAAATGTAAAATTTCCCTGACCAACTGAATTAACAGTGTCACGAATTAGTCCTGATAATGACCGCCAACCTCCCCTCACAGCCATCCTCTCCACCCATTTATTTATGCTTTCAACAAGTGACATGCAGTGGACGTGAATTGATTGTTCCTTAAAGTAACGTGAAAAAAGGACTGATTTTGCTATAAATCAAACATCAGCTAGTCGTTCAATTTCATTAAACAATATTCCACCAATCAAACACCTTTCATGTCCGTGAAATGAAAAGAATTTGAAATTTCCCTATTCCCTGACTTCTTTCAAAGACGTAAATTTTCCCTGACTCAAGGTCATGCATACAGTACCTCATGATCAATAGCAAAAAATCTAATACAAAACACGGTCAATACAAAGCAACCTTTAGTTAAGCCACAGACCTGAAACTCTGAGGATCTTCGACCTGAAAAGCTAACTAGTTTAGAGTAGTAACTGTGATTCCTGGAGAGTTCATGTTGTTTGCAACAAGTTTTCTTCTTGTCTTCGTCAAATACTGTCTCTGAACTTTATTTTTTTATATATATTTTTTAATCTGAAGACACATCCATCGTAATATTTTACAAACTTGGGGATCCAACCGACCTCTGTCTCCACGGTTTTACCCGGAAAAGTATTGGGAATAACTTTATCACATTTAAAAAGACACATTTCCTTACTTTGTTTCTGAATGTTAGGTTTATCAGCGATGGCTCTTTCCAGGCGCGCTCTAAACTGCAGCTCCTTCGCCCCACATTGCCCTTGTGTCCCATCGTCCACCAGGAGAAAATGGGTGTGATCAGGGTTGAGTGAGACGGGCTTTCCTCGTTGAAATGAATGTTCCACTCTGTAAGAAGCTGCATAGCAGCCCTGGACATTATCGTATAAAAACGAAAAAGGCAATTTACAAACCGGAATATATCATGGCCTGCATCAAACGAAATTTAATCAAGAGGATCAAGCAATCAACTCAGAAACTGAAAATGCTCCAAAACGACTTAGAGATACAGTTGCTGTAGCATTTGAATTGTGAAGCAATGGTAAATTATCCTTGGCAGTTCAAATCTCTCCAGGGTTTCGGGCTCTTTTCAGCAGTTTCTCTCCATTATTATATAACTTCTATGCACCTGCAGCTTGTGTGCGGATAATTCACGGCACTTGGTTCCCTCAGCCCAAGTAATAAGCTGATATTTGTTCCATTGATATGATCCAAAGATGATTCAGACCAACAGTGGTGCAATTTTAAGACTTGTAAAAAGTATATTGAAATATATTTAAATATATTTAACATGAAAGTTTCATGTTAAATAAAATTTGGCCCAAAGTGATGTTTACCATGCGCAAATACTGCCAAACAAGCAATCGATTTTGAAAACAGCAATTAGCTGTGAGTGCTTTAATTTTTCCGTAAAACTGTCTGTCATAAGCGATTTTTCTAACACATGAAAAAATGTTTATTTTCTAGTAATTAAATATCCGAATGTATGATTCATTAGCGCACACGGATTTGACCATCCTAGAGTAAAGTGTCCTCTTTTCAATTCAGTTCACACCCAACACACTACAGTGCGCAGTGCCTTCCCACCTTTCCCTCCAGGGGATTGATCAAGTTCTCATTTCTCTCCACATATCCCCAGGTGGCAATTCCTATACATCTGATTCTGTTTTGACTGGATAATCCTCCCCACAGCATGGACTGTCCTTCCAAGACTGCCTGACCTACTGCTTTCATGACACCAAGATTTACTCCCCCTAATGACAAAAAATAGACATTGCTAGAACCACTTTGATTGCCTTTCCAAAGCAGTGTGTTTTTCCCTACTTTTTTACTTTGATCTTACAGTTTATAAACAGTGTATAATTTTTATGGCCTCGTAACCATACCAATGACGATAATATCAATAACTGTTTATTCAAAAATTTCAATGGTACTGAGAAAAAGAGAAAGGAAGATAAAATAGGACACAAACAAAACACGACTTTTTCTTCAACAGTATCATTCATTCCCCCCCCCCCCCCCCCCCAAACCCCGTGGCCACCCAGAGAGTTCAGATACACACCATCTCAACACTGTCAGTAGTTTGTTTAAAGGGGCCCTGACATGCTGTTTCAGCCTCACTGTGGAATGCTAAAAGATGTCTTAAATCAGTGAAAACCCAAAACTAATAATGCAGTTTGTTTATTGAAGACTATGTTACTGCACTGAGACTATTTATACCGTCTTCTGTTGTTACAGATGGCAAGGATGGGAACGGATTACATTTTGAAAATTTTAGCCTAAATTTTTCAGATTTCTGCACGTGATCTTGAAGACATGGGCAGAAATGTATTATGGATGACTCTTTCTGCAAAAAAAATGGTTTGATAGTCTCCTCCTAAATTTAAAAGAATGGTTTGGGCACAAGTAAAGGTCATAAAGAAGGATTTCTGTGTTTTGGGCAGCAAAAGAACCATGACAGAGTCCCTTTAACATTATTTAACTTCTTTTACACGCATAATTTTTGTACAAGTACAAGTTTTGTATTTGGAAGAGTTGAAGGAGGCAAGGCCACCAGCTTGATGTCAATAGATATTCTGTTACGTACAGGCTCAACCTGGCACACCAGGGATCAGGAGAAATGTAAATATCAATAAAGTGTAAAGGTTGTTCCTCCGTCCCTCCTACTCCAAAGAGAGTACTTCAAACACAAAAGCCCTGTTCACTAGGGCAAGCCAATTTACCAGTTATAATCCAAGCACCACTATTTGTTGTTTTGGCAGCTTTAATCAACCCTCTGTTGAAGATCTCCTTGTGATGCTGATCAAGCTGAAAATTCTTGAGGCCACCATGTATGGATATCACAATATCTGGCTTTTTTAATTTCCACTGCCGCACCATTAGCTCAAGTGTTAATTCTGGTCTTGTGTCATTGGCAAGACGTACATACTATAATGATGACACAAGAAAATCAAGGCATTAAAAGTTTCCATTCATGCACTCAGACAAGAGGAATACATACACAACAACTACAAAACTTCTGTTTAAGTCACCATGTTGATTAACCCACTTGCCAATGAGCCCCAAATCCTTTTATGAAATATTATGAAATAAGATGTGCCCTTCCTAACAACCTCCACTTTTGTTCTTTTTTAAGAAACCCAGCCCCCGTTGTGTTGTTTTTTAACTACTGTTAAAAAAATGTATGAGCTTTTAAGATTTTAACTACATCCCCTCTCCAGTCCCCCATTGATAACATTTTGAAATGTACTCTTTAGATGTTCCAACCAGAATACTTTTCTGACTTGAAATACAATGAAAACATTGAAATTTTCTCTCACGTCCAGTACTTTACTTTTTAGAGTCAGGCCATTTTTCTCCTTGTCATAAATGACTTTCTTTCTCTCTTTCTTTCTTTCTTTCCTCCTTTCTTCGTTTTTTTTGCTTAATTTTTTATTTTAATTTATTCATTTTTTCCTTATTTTGCATCTTTCGTACAATATAATTAACTTGCATGTATCAATATTTGTCTAGTGCCCAGCATTGTTTTATTGAAATCAGAGTTTTGATGTAAGACCCCTGTGATGAGCTCATTTTAGCTCTTGAGGGTAACATGAAAAAAATAGTGGTAAGTTTAAAAGTAAATATTAAAAATGCAAACCTTTGCAGGTTTCAGTGACGAATTGTATGCATTTACAAACTTGATGTGACCAAATGCATTTGTAGGAAACTCTTTTACATCATTTTTTGGTGACCACCAGTTTGTTGTTGCCTGGCTGTGAACAATCTTTTGCTGTGAGAATCGTCTGGTTCCAACTAATGGTGGAAGATCTGTTCAAGAAAAAATAATCCATTTCATTGTCTTTGCTTTACAGAATAGTGACAGAGAGGATCCCATGGTCCTCACCCCACCCTTCCTTAAAACTACAGGTCAGACACCACACAACACAGGTAAACTGTCAGCCCAGTTGCTAAACCTCCAGCTAAATATCTGTCTTTTCCTCAAGGTGACTGTTTAAGAAAAAATTTAACTGTATATAGAATTCACATAGTCCAAAATCCAAATTTCAACCAACCTTTACCCTTAACCAACTTCACTGTGTCTTCGGTCTCAAACTCTTCCTCCTGACTGTTACTGGCAGAATCTCCCTCGGTTACTTCAACTGCAGCCTCAGCCTCTTCATTTTCCTCTTTCACAGTCGTCAGCTTGCCATGTTGATTCTCAGGACGCCCACAACGGCACCTAATGGCACATAAATTTATGGATTACAAACAACTAGGCCCCATAAGGCATAAAGACCTAGTTTATATGGTGATTTGTTCTTGACATATAATTGAATAAAAATGATTCGTTTTTTTGTTGTTGGAAAAACGTTTGGGTTTGCTGGGTAAAAGTTGAAAGTATCAAAAGTTGAATTGTACTCACAGTTCAGGTTTTTTCTCATCAGCAACATGTCTGATACATTCCTTTCTTTTGAATGTCTTGTAGATCCAGTCACTATTCTGATACCAAAAATGGGCAAACACTTTCAAAATCATAAATACATTGTATGCTGTACCAGTAGAGGTAATATGTGGCACAGACTAGACCATTGGTGACATGGAGAGAATAGTGAGGTCATATGCTGTTCTGGTCTCTTAACAGAAATCAATATCCCAGTGTATTTTGGGGCTTTCAGGGATATGTTAAACAATCTAGGCTGGAATTTCTTCATTGGCTGTTTTCTAGGCTAAGACTATTTTACATCAATTGCAGTATTACATACTTGCATTTGTAACCTTGTAATCAGGGATAAATTAAATCCTTTTAGTTTTTCATGATGAATTTCCAACATCTTGCTGCATTGATTGCTTGCAGAGACTCTATGTTTACATTTTTCTGCATGGAGCTTGACTAATTGGGTTGAGGAGATCATTACTCTAGCTGTAGGCGGCTAGAGTTATGTTTTCGTGTTTGACTTTTATTTTTTATTTTTTTTTTTTCGGGTCACGATTTTCCAAACAATTATCGATTACTTTTTAAATTAGTGTACTCACTGGGATTCGAACCCGCGCTCCCCTGCATCAGAGGCGGTAGCGATCTCCAAAAGGCCATCGAGCCAATGTCGGATTTGGTGGGAAAAACAGCTATTAAAACCTTCTTTACGTGACCGGAAACCATCATTTCTCCATATCCGGTTTTATTATGCTACCTGTCAGCCATCTTTAGCCAGTTACTTTATTTTCATCGTACAATTACTACTGGTGAAATCTCATCAAAATGCCATCGCAAAAACTTGTCAAGCATCTGTTTTCCAATTTTGAATCAAATCAATGCGTATTGTAACATTTTTAGGTCTGTACAACAAAGTCAATTTGACGATCGGAGTTTTGTTGGTATTATCGTTATCGTTGTGGAATGCTCCTGATGACTGAACAGTCTCCAGGGTCGCCTAGTATTTCCTATTGGCCTTCTACCATAAAATGAATGATGCTTAATGACCTTTCAATGGAAAATCGGCTAAAAGAGGGCCTAGAGTATAGGCTACCTGTAGCCTCTTGTTCAGTCTTAAAACAAAATCCTTTGAGAGGGGGGTAAAATTCACAGTTTGTGGATGAGAGCCTATAAATCTGATGTTCCTGTCCAAGGTAACTGGAGACAAATGTAAGAAAAACAGCCACCAAAAAATACTACGAAAAGAGACCTAAACCTCAACTTGGATATCATTTCTTTTCAGGGTTCTGACCGGTAAGCATTAATCCCCCAAATCATTCACCTTTCAGTCATTTGTGTTTCACTGTCAAGAGCCCTGATAGAGAACTATTAAGTTTTTAGCAATTCTGCAAACTGTGTTCAAACAGCTGTGTGACAGAGTTGCTATGCAAATGTTGCATAAAATTGTGACCCAGGGGAGCCTGGGTCACATTATTTTTTGACCAATTTGTTTGGCTGTAGTAAATCAGCCTCAAAATTGAGAAAAATGCCAAAAACCACGAAAGGGCAATAAAATGCCCCNNNNCCCCCCCCCCCCCCAACCCATCACCTCTAGGTCTGGACCTGCCACTGAAAAGGCAGAAAAAAGACAAGGTAATCTATCATTCAATTATATCACCAGTGCTCAATGCTCCTTGTTGTATGTCACTTAAACTATGTTAACATTTACATGCATGGTTGTAGACATTGCAACTTGTTGCTGTTCAAATTGACAGTATTTGGTTATGCATGCCCATATACCAGTATTCCTTTGTACAATTTGGGACTAATAATTGTTGAACACTTCTTGACCAATAAGAGCTGAGTAATGCAACTTATCTATGAATTGGTGATGATGCAATGCACCCACAAGAAAGATGACATGCTAGTTGCTTGGCAAAGGGTGAAGGGGCAATTGAGAAGGAAATCAATTAATAAGTTAATTATTAATAAGTTGCACGCATTACACTGTCCTTCCCATAGGCCAACTGGGACACTTTGAATAAGAACCATGATAAACGACCTAGCTCATCATTTAACCTGAGTTACAGAGGTCATAGGTTCAATTCCTGCCATTCCCTTCCATTTCCTTTTCAGTTGTCCCTTTGCCCATTGCCCATTGCCAAGGGCACAACTAGCATGCCAAGAAACTTTGGAGATTCTTTCACTTACTTCTCTTTGTGTTTCATATCTATCCGACGTATTGGATACAAGGCCGTCAGTCTCACACAATACATGGAGACCCTTTAAGAAAGTTACAGATCCATTTGCTAGATTGGACTCATGCGAGCTCCTCAGTTCATCTGCACTTTCCTCGCTTGGTAACTCCCTGCTGACTGAACTGGAGTAAACTCTAGCACGACGCCGAGCATGTGCAGTGCTGAGTCTTCTCCTCCTTGGTTTAACAACAAGGCTTTTCTGACCTGACTTCATGAATAATGTGCAATTTTAGAACATTAAACTGACCGCAGAAGACATGGCAAGGTGTAACCTGGAACACAAAAACAAAATAATTCAACTCGCTTCAAGATTGAGCAAGTCAGTGAATTGGAGAATTATGCAAGAGGTCTCCAACTTTTTAACGTAACTGATACGTATTAAAGGAGTACTGAAGTGAAACTATTCAGACTAACCCTGAGCGAAACTCCAAGCGAGGTGATATGATGAGGCCAAAGTCCGAGAATCGCAAAAAAAATTAATGAGAACTCAAGCTTAACTGTTGTTAACCAGGGCCGAGTTGTTCGAAGCCAGGTTAGCGCTAACCCCGGGTTGAGTTCGATTAAATCCTATTGGTTGTCATGGTATTTATCCCGGATTAGCGCTAACCTTGCTTCGAACAACTCGGCCAAGCTGTCAAAGTTTCTAAACTTCTTCAACTCGTTCATCAACGTCAGCTGAAGCTCACGATAAAAACGACTTATTGTGCATGTGGAGGGAAGTTAATAAAAACAAAAGTTAATGGCTGCTTAAAAAATACAAAAAGACACGTGTGAGTTAAAATACGTATACCTCCTTTGCCGCGTAGGTAACCAACAATTTCCGAATTTCTTGCTTTTCGTCTCTGTTGAAGTTTGTTTATCGTCGGACAGGACAAGACACTAACTAGTTCCCAGTCCACTTCTTTGTCCCCGCGCCTGACTTTTTCCACTCCTCCCGTCAGACCGTGAAATGCAAGCAAGTTCCGGCATCGGAGATGATGCCAGTACAGGAACAGAGGATAGGAAGTTTTTGTCCGCAAATAAAACGCTCTGGTGCAACATTCATACTTTATTAAGTATTTCCAATCGGGTTTTTCAATACTTATTTACAATTCTACGTACATATATACATATTTAAAGGAAAAAAAGAATCCAAACGTTTAAAAATGCTATAAAATATAAGGTATATATTTATATACATAAACTGAAAGATGGCTGAGAATCAAATAGCAATAAGTTAAGCTGAACTGGAAGCTAGCGTCTTTTTCAACTTATCCTTAAATGCTCTAAAGTGTAACTGTTTCTAGTCATTCTCCATGTTATTCCATGTTTTAAGTGCTCTGTAATGGAAACTTCTCTGTCCAGCCTTCGTTTTGCATAACGGAATATTGAGTGATTCCTTGTTCCTTTGTCCGCACAACATGCGGACGATGGGCGAGTTCGGGCTCACCAAGCCGAATAATTCACACAATTCACTGAAGTTTGGCTCACAAACGATCGAGCGAATTAGGTAACAGTTCTCTCAGGCGCCCCTACACCCGGTTCAGGCTATTCCCACACCCCTTCATGCGTGCAAACTCCAAACGGTGGCCAAGGTAACCACAGTTTCGCGAACGCTTTGATGAAAGGAGTAAACAATTTTCACATATTTGTTATTTAAAACTGAGATTATTCATCACTGACTTCCGTAACTGTATTTTACATCAAAATGATAAAATGAAACAACGGCGTATGTGGCAAGGACCGGCAGGTACAAAACGCAAGTCACAGGTCATTGTTTACCTGTGACCTGTGACCTGTGACCTGTGTCCTGCGTTTTGTACCTGCCGGGCAAGGACTTGGGGTTGATCTAAATCTAAATCTAAATGAATAATGGGTAAAAGCTCCGGCGTGGAATATATGTACATAAACAGGCTCAAATGTATTTGTAAACTTACGTCGTGCATCAATCAAAAATAATCCGGAAAATTGTGACCGAAAGAAATTACGACCTAGACTTCTCTCTCAATGAAATCATGTTAACATCTGGCCAAGAATACGGACAGAAATAAGGAGGAAGTTGTTGAATTAAGTGATGTGGACATTTTTACAACTCGACTTTGAACCTTTGTTTGTAATTACGGTGGTGATCATTGTTCTCTACATGTGTTCTTTATGTATTGAACTATTCCTTCTCTTTATTCTCTTCATTTTGCGTGGTTGTTCTCTATCGCATGTTATGGCTGTAGTACTGGCTGTCGTCGCAAACGCAAGTAACACGTCCCTCATAAAACACGACTGATTTATTAGATAGATGGGTACTGTAACTGAAAACGAATAAATTACAAATAGAGTTGAATACACCGACTAAGCGAAAATAGGATAAGTACAGAACGTGACAAACAAAAGGAAAAGACGAATACTTACAAGACGATTGTGACGACAGGATAGAGAACTCGGTGCAAGGCTTAACTTAGACTAAACTTTTGACTTCTAACTTAAATTATAACTATAACTACTGAACCCGAAACTAACACGAACAAACTAATATTAACAAGTTGCCAATATATATAGTAATATGCAAAAATTAAAAAACTAACAAGTACGAGAACGACCTACTATGACAAAAAACGCTAATGAACGAGAAACCCAAGATAACAGCACTAATGAACATGTGAGGTGACAGATAAGGGAATGAACTAAATGGTGTTACAACGATAAGAAAATACACAAAGCTAATTACGATACTGCATTGCACTGATTTCGCGCCTATACACTGGCCCACCTATTTAGGGGGCCAGTCCTAAAAGCTGTTACACAGGCAATATTAGAGAGGTTGACATCGGCGGTACATTAGTACTCGCTCATGGTGTAGGTTCACCAAAATTCTCTTTATTTGAGAATGACAAGTTAGTAGTGCGCTCTTCTAAGGAGGTATTTGGTTCACTGTCTGCGTGGTTCTGCGTTCTTTTAGGAACACATGCAGGGCATTGCGTGCGGAATTTGCTTTCCTCAATGGACGCCACGACAGAGTTCAATACACTCGATACAACGCACAAACAGAAAATTAGATAAAACGAATAGAAAATGCCGGTAAAAATTCTGTAAGTTTGTTTCCCTTCATCCGCTTTTGCATCTTCCTCTGCATGATTTCGTGACATGTTGATAGACAATTTTTCAATTCGTTGGGATTTAACAGGTACATAGTCTCCGAAACCAATTGTGGTTAAAGTTACAAACCAGAAATATACCGCTTCGATGAGGGTCCAATCGGAAGGACCCATCATTAATGAACCATTCACTAGAATAAGAACCAAGGTCAGTGATACCAGCAGCACAGCGCCTTTTTTCTTCATTCCTCTCGGTTCCGCTCTCTTCACGACATTCCTTTCAAACTTTTCGACGATTTTGTTGACCCATCTGGCGATGAGTTCACCGATAGCTTGGAACGCAAGCATTGTGATTGGAATCCCAAGTAAAGAAACGAGGATGCACATCAACTGGCCTTTAGGTGTCTGGGGAGTGATGAACCCATAACCTGACAGGAAAAAACACGTTAGGATAAATTTTGGGGATTTATGTTCGCACGACTGGTGGGAGAATGAAAAAGGCCATAATACCAGGTTCAAGCAATTTTATCGGGTGCCATTTTCATACTGAAAAAATGAACGCCTTACATTTCTGAAATTTTTGTAAGCCATTGAGCTCAGATTTATTACTATATTACTACCAATTTGTACACTTTTTAAATTTGCCTTTTTTTTTTGCGAATTATGGAAAAGGTTGCTGATATGGATTGATAGTTTAAACAAAACAAGATGAGGCACCAATTAGACATGCGAATTTCAATATCACATAATATAAGATTAAAATAGTTTGACATTACGAAATAGTGTGGGCCAAATGCTTTCCCTCTAATCGTTGTCATTCAGGCCTGGAGTTCCCCTTTCACAAAGTCAGTATGTACCTAACTGGGGTGCTCGCGTGTCCTTCAATCTCAGCCGGTTTTTTTTTAGGCTTTTTCTTTCTTCATTTTTATATAAAAGGCTTTACGTCTTAATTAAACGTGGATTTCCTCCGTCTCCCAGCTACTTTTTTTTTTTAATTAAAATTAATTCAAACTAATTAAAATAACTGAAAAGCCCGCCGGTTTTTGACAAACGAGTTTCCCAGATCAGGGTGTGACAAAATTGCAAAACTAAGTACGCTCTCATTCACATTTCACTCCAAATTGCAGGAATTACCGGTAATATTTGGCTTTCGAGTTTTTGAGAAAAAGAGTGCAAGAGAAGAATATGGTAGTACTTAATATTCACCATCGGGCTCTTTTCTCTCCGAGTCGCTTCAGAAGAAAAGTCGAACTTATCAAGTGAGAATTGTTAGCTCTCCGATAAGTCCTGATTCAGTTTCACCAGCGACACAACCACAAGCGCGAACAATGACAAGCACAAGAGCGCTAATTTCACCGTAAAAACAGACTTGACGCAAGCATAAGCAAAGGCCAGGCCCAAGCACAGGGATCGAACATTTTCCTCGGTATGGCTTGTGCTTGCCCTTAGGTTGGCGTTCGCATGCGTTGTGTGAAAACATAGCATGAGCACAACACTTGCTCTTTTGTTAGTCCAGTGAAAAACCCATGTTCCATATTCCGCTCGCAGCTCTCGTTTGTGGAACAAAGCGTGGAACTAGCGAATACTTCGCGCCTGCTGATTGTGGTTGCACTTGCATCGCCAGTGAAAACCGAGCTTAGGGAAATTATTCTGACAAGTGCACGTGACAAAACATCTCTTAACGGAGGATCCTTAGCCTCTTTCCAGGGAGATATTCGTCTTTTGATTTCTGTGGGCATTTATATCTTAACATACCTAGGTTTAATACAGTAGAACCTACACTAACGGCCACCTCTCCACAACGGCCACTCTTTTTTGCCCCAGCAGACTGTCAGCACATTCACTCGTTTTTCCCTTCAGTTCGTCGGAGATTTTTTTTTTTTTTTTTTTTTGGGTCAAAATATACAATAATTTTATCATTTTGTAAGCAGTCTGTTGGAGCTTTTGATTTATAACCGCAACTTATAATTTTATTCAATATGGAATCCTGATGTTTTACTTTCCAGATTTCACCAGATTGCATGTAAGAGTACCCAAATTTGCAAAATTTTCTGAGGGGGCATGCCCCCAGACCCCCCTAGAAAGTAACGCCTAAGGCGCTACTGAGGCGCGCTGATTAGTATTCTTGTTCGGCCCCCACTTTCAAAAAATGCTAGATCCGGCCCTGATTGGCCACCTCTCCACAACGGCAACGGCCAGTAAAGCGCGTCCCAACTGCGCAAATAACCTCTCAATAACGGCCAGCTGAATCAACGACTCGTCAAATTTTATCCTTTTCAGAGTTAAAGGTCATGAAACTTGATCCGTACGGAACGTCGACAATTATTCCTGGCACATGTTTTATTTCACGATTGTTGTTTCCATTAATTACCAGCTGGTTGGACTGATCGATAAGGTATAGAATACAGTAAAATCATTCACATAATTAACTTGGATTGTGAAGTTTGTGGCACAATACGACGCATCAGAATTGGACTTCATAGCCGCAATTTTCCAGTTTGGTCTGAAGAAATACACGAGCTCTTATTGCCAGAAAATTGGTAAGCATGAACATACCACCAGAAAGAATATCCTGGAAAAGAAAAAGGTTTCACATGACACCCCTAACTTCCCACAACGGCCTCCTCTCCATAATGGCCACTTTCTTCTGTCCCCAAGGTGGCCGTTGTGGAGAGGTTCGACTGTAGTGTTAAAAATGGCTATCACCACTTCCGGATTTTGCATCACTAAATTGTTTTGCTTTCTCGATTGAAAACTGCTCTTTGGGCCATTGACGTCTTGTTTAATACAATGCGAAAAGGTTGAGATACGACTGGTGTGATTCTCAAGAAATGAAACAAATTGTTGTGACCCGCCTTTGGCGTTGCGCCAACAGCGGGTCCGCCAACAGCGGGTCCGCCAACAGCGGGTCCGCCAACAGCGGGTCAGACTGATGCCACCCTAAAATTAGCTAATCAAAGAAAAATCTTGAAATAACTCTCTTACCTATTGTGGTTACGGCTTGAAACACAAACCTCGATGCTGCAGTATAGGTCCACTGCATTTTAGGCTCGCTCAACGCTTCGTACGCCACATTAGAGAAGTAATTGAAGTCCTCGATCGACATGTTGTATTTAAACGCCATGGACTCATACATAGAGCGTAACAATTTGTCTTTAACATCAGCATCGTTTTCCTCCGTGTGTTCGACCAAAACGAAAAGCCAAGAACTCATAAACCAAATAAGTAAAAAGCTGATGGTTCGAAAAAGCACTTTTTTGTGCAGCAAATCCATCTGTTATACAATCAAGCTGTTCCAGTTCAAGAAATGTTCTTGGAGATTGAGAAGCTAGGGTTTTTTCCTTGAAGCCTGCCGATCTTCTAAACATCAAACCTGCGGGAAGCCAACATTGTTACCTTTCTCTTGAAGTTTGTTCTTTCCATTTCACTACATTTTCTTGCAAGACATTGACAGTGACAATACTCTTGGGGGGGGGGAGAAAAAAACATTTCTCCCCTCTCATACAGTGGTTTCACTCAAGATCGCTGCAAAAGGAATTTGAGGAACGTTTTCATACCAAGTGTTAAAATTACTCTCTCAGGTTATGATCGAAGCCTTAAACTGAAACACTGCACAACGCAGTTGTTGACCTTTGTATTTTCCATTCCGGCTTATCGTATCTCGTATCACGGTATCACAGGTTACTTCGCCTCAGTCTTGGGTCGCTCTTTTGACTTGTATACTAACTTCTGCGGGAAAATGTCTTGGAAATGTTCGACAAATACTCAGTGACAAATACGGAAAGCTAATCGAGATGTAACTTGCAACGTAATTATTATTAGGTCGCTATCTTGAACCAGTATACTTCAGGTGGAGGTCGTACTTTTCTCAATAAGCAGGCTATTCATAAATGGCAGCGTTCGAAGTAGTTGGTAGTATTCGAAGTAATTAGACGTTCTTACGGAGTACATACATTATCTGTACCAAGACTAGCTGCCGTGAGGTAAACTGAAAAGGCTCTGAATATATATTTACTTTCTTTCCCTAAAAGTGTTTAAATACACGCAAAGACAGAGCTTCTCTAACATTTCGAATCATCAGGGGATAATCATTCAGGTTTTAAGTCACTTTTAAGTCACTTTAAAGTCCAGTTTCAGTGCCTATGAAGGCTTTCGATAAATTGGCGTCAAACAATTAGTATTATAATCAATTGCAAACAAAGAATTCGAATGATCTTTATTTTGATGAATACTCATAGATGAAATGATATATGAAATGAATCATATATTGAACTGCGGATATGAAATCAAATGAAGCTATGATCCTCGCAGTTATGGACGCAATTTTCGCAATTGCGTAGAGAGCGTCGCACCTGCATCGTGAGGTCACGGGTTCAAACCCAGTTGAAGTCCTGAAATTTTTTCAGGCTTCTCTACGCAATTGCTAAAATTGCGTCCATAACTGCGAGGATAATAGCTTCATTTGATGAATACTCATAGTTTGTAATTTTCAAATTGTTCCTGTGGCAACGATGAGAATCACCCTTTTCATTGATCTCATTTGAAAGTTAACAAGAGCTGGTAAGAGTAATGCCAAAGCAAAACGATGAATGGTCGAAAGAACTGCCGCGCCGACTGATTGGTAACTTTTTCGAGTTACGAAGGAGCTGTTTACAAGGCCGGACTGCCGTTGACCCAAGTAATAAAGTACTAGGGTTATCCTAGCACTCGTGCACTCCTTGTTCACTTTAGTAGCGAAGTGTTTACAAGGCCTCTGATGCACTAATCGCACATCGTTTGCTGCCTCGTACACTCTTCATGCTTGGGGGACCTCGCTTAGCAGGCATCGGCATCTTTTTTTTTTTGTTTCCAGATGAACACTGACTAAGCTCGTTCAGTTCACCCGATCCGTGAAATCTTGTTTGTCAGACCGAACTCTTTTTCACTCGCTTAGTTTGGAGAAAATATCTGATAGCTCGTGATAGCTTGAATTGTTGGTGTTGATGTTGTAGTTATTTCCGAAATTTGAGTTTTGGGCGATTTGAGTTGATTATTCCCTAACAGCTCGAGGGAAAAAATGCTGGCAAATGGTTTCAAGACTATAACTGAAACCTTTTAAGCAAAAATAAGTTAAAATTACGGTGACATCTTACCTCTTGTCTTAGCTTACAGAATTGCCTGGAACTCCTGGCCTGAAATGTCTATCACTCTTCCTTGATTCGTTGCAGTTGTTTGGAACTTGATAAGGTACCATACTGTTCTAAGTGCAATAACTTTTGTTTGTCGATGGTTTTTCACAAGTCGATCACATAATTGCAGCTCTCGCTGTGTTTTTGTTTCTCGAGTACCCCTACCATAATTAAAGAGTCTATCACCATTATTTGTGTTTAGATTGAGATTGTTTTGTTTTCATGCAAGGTGCACTCGTTTTCGGATTTCATAACCCAGATGTCTCGATCTGGAATGGAATGCGGCCCATCCTCAGTTTACGGTATTATCTATTTTTAGAACGGCTGCTGCTAGATTTGTGCCATGATTTGCATTTAGCACAAGCAATTCCTCGTGCGGCTCTTGGTTGCGGACCGATCAGACGTGTCGTGGTTATCAGGTGCAATCTGATTGGCCGTTATTTGACAGGATCTCTATTCTAAATTTAAGTAATACCGTAAACTGATGGGCCAAGGCCGAATGAAACAGATCAAGACTTCTGGGTTAGGGACTTCTTCATATGTATATGTTATTCACGGAAGTCCGTACGGGAAAAAAACTGTTTTTCAAGTGTAAGACGGTAATTAACATAAAATTGAGACGTAAGGTGTAAACACTGTAGATTCAAGAAAAACGATTTAATGTAGCTATGTTTAGCCACCTGGCGCATCATACAAGCTCAGTGCACGCAACCAGGGCTATGATTCCGCCCGAGTTTACAATTTTATTTCTTACGCCCGCGCAAACTTTTCTGTTGATGCTAAAATTACGAGAGGACACTGAGAGTAACAATCATGGCCTTGAAGCACAGTCGATTGCGCAACGTGGATCTGATCCGTAGGTCGTCGGTGCAATTCCACCCTGGTATGCGTTTCTTCCAATTATCAGGTCGCATGGTCTAAAGTTCTCGTAAGTGGTGAGATATTATGCTCAGTTTGGAATCCACAGTTCTCCATTTCGAAGCTTGTCGCATTGGTTTCAGCCGGCTGCTGTGGAGAATCGTCTTCTTCACAGCCCGCGTGGCCCTGGGTCTTTCGGGGAAAACATCCGGGACACCGTGGGTGACATTGCAGGTCCTCTATCACAGCAGCGATGGAGTTGAGTACAGCTGAGACGAGACACAAACCCAATATGCATGGTAATCCAGCCAACCAACCAACAACTTCTTGCGTGGGATCTTCTGAATCAAATGAATTCACTTGACTTTCACTTGAACCATTCACAGACAAAGGCGACACACTTTGTGACATCATTTTAAACGGAACGTAGTCGCCAAAACCAATTGTTGTGAATGTTACAAACCACATATAAAAGCCTTCAACAAAAGTCAACTTGTCGAAAGTCTGAAGCAACCCACCCGCAATGAGTAATAACAGCATCAATAAAAGCATGAACGCGGCAGTTTTTGTTTGCACTTGTTTAGGTTCGCTTCTCTTAAGGATCTTTTTCTCAAACGTCCTATCCATTGTGTGGACCAATTTCACAATGACTTCGCCAGCGGACTGAAAAGCGAGGATCGTAATAGGGATTCCAATTAAGGTGACGAACACACAAAGTAACTGTCCCTTGGGAGTTTGGGGAGTGATGTATCCATAACCTGAAAAAAGATTAAACGTTCGATTCCTCAGAGTATTTATGTTGGTTACCAGACGAAAAGGTGTGGACAAAAGATCCCGTGTAGTTCCATTTTATTGTCTACTTGGTTTAACCTGTGAATTTCAAATGTTCTATGTTCTTAAGTATAAATACGAACTATACATCAAATATTCCAATCACGACACATACGTTGTACTAACCGACAGTGGTTTCGTGCAGATTCTATAAAATTTTGATGAGTATAAATTAACCTTCTTCAATAATTGAAAAAGAAAATTAAATACCCTAGTAGTTGTTTCCAACCAAAGGTCATCACACACTGGCATCTTTTGTTTTCTACAAAGGCTACGCTCGTCAACCGACCAAGGGATAAATTCAATTTCACCCCCCAAGAGTAAAAAATGTCTTCGGCCTCCGAAGACAGTAATTCCTAACACAGGCTATAAACCAGTGAGCATATAAATGTCATCGAACGATTTCGGTGCAAATCATAAAAAGGGATCAAGTTTAATTTTGCCTCTTTGAACGAAGGCTTCAATACGCTAACACAAATTTAACAGATACATTCAATGCCAGAGTTTTCACCAACATGTCAAAAACAGTGACTATGCAAAGATCTTCAGCATTATGTTTTATATATATAAGCAGGATATTTTGTATTTTTGCTTACCTATAGTTGTAAGGGCTTGAAAAACAAAATCCAGGGCACTGGAAAACGTCCATTTCGGTTTAGGTTCAGTCAAGGCTTCGTGTGCCAATCTAGAAAAGTTATTGAACTCTGCAAGCGACATATTGTATTTAATCGCCATGGACTTGTAAAGAGATAATAGCAACTGGTATTTTTCTTTAACTCCACCCTTTTCCGTGTATTCGACCTGAACGAAAAGCCAGGCGCTGAACATTCCCCATAGAAGGAAGCCAAGAGTTCGGAGGAGAAATTTTTTCAAAAGCGCTTTCATCTTCGGATCTTCGCACTTGCATCAATCAAGCAGTCCTCAAGTTTTTCTGGTAGCTCTAATTTGTTGTGCAAATCGCCCCAACTCAGGAGAAAATCACATCTGAAATGAAGGCGATCCAGTGAGATGAATATGGAAGGAAAATGCTGGTAACGAGGAAACTAATGATTGTCCACACCTGCCGTCAGTTGTTCAAAAGGTGATAACGCTATCCACCGGATAAATATCTATCCAGCGGATAAGCGCCCGCTAGACCAGTTGAGTTAACCAGTGGATGGCGCTATCCACCTTTCGAACACTTGCGACCTAGCGTTTTAATGTTGCTGAAAAAAACTGACATAAATATGTTCTTTGCTTCGTGTTTCCTATTGAAACAACAATTCTTCATTATTTCAGAGCTAAAGTTTATCAATTTGAAAAATCGTCAGTATTAATTCCAAGGACAAAACATATGCTGTGTTCAATTTGGACAGGCGGAAATTCAGTACAGAGGTGATTTAATTCCATAGTTAAGCTCTGTAGTTTTAGTACATATCGAATTATTCATCGTCTTTCGGGAAATAAAGTGACCGAACTTTTATATTTGCGTATTATGACTTATTTACGAGCTTAAGAGTAATTAATTCCTTAAAACTTATTGGTTTTGAGATCCCCAATAAGGTGTGTAGGAAAGACGATGACAGCGAAGGTCATCTGAAACGTATCTTTGCTATTCCAACTCGCTCGCTCCACTGATGAATTTTCTACCAATTTACAGGAACTGAACTGGTATGAACACCGTTGAAGTTTAGAAAGAGAAATGAAAGTAAATCGTCATGTGCTCGTTGGTTACCGGAGACGACGGTACCAAAATGTCTAACGCACGTACGCAGCGTGCAGCCGGGCCATTGTTTTTGCTAATTAAACCTTTTGTTCTGTGGCGTCTTCGTTTTCGCGAGGTCTTCGTCACCAAGGCCCCCTGATTTGAATAAAATTCAACTCGAACTCATAACCTTTTTTGAGGAGACCAATCCGGCAGAAAGGTTTGTCAGGAACCATATCGTCTTTATGTTCCATTCGAATAATTACCTGTCTTAAGCCTGGTTTCCATATCGTTGTATCTGTCGTATCTGTTGTATCTCTCGTATCTGTCGTATATGAAAAAATTCATACGACAGATACAACTATATGGAAACCTCCCGTACAACCGCTCAATACGACAGAAACGACAGATACAACTTGTTGTACGAGATAGAATGGATTCTTTTTTTTTTTTTGCGAATGATGTTTAAAGTGACGCAAGCTTCATCCTTCTCCTCACAGGAGTGCATGGAAACTATGACCTCGGATGCCACCACTGAGGTCGCTGACTCGTGGGAGCTGGGCCATTAAATGGGACAATCATCCTGCATACCGCCAGGATTTCAATGTCGACGCGAGATATGGTTGAAAAAAGATGAAATGTTAAGCGTTTAGCCTGGTGGGTCATCACTGATCTGGATTTTGTAGACCATATTGCGTTGATAGCAGGGAAGATTCATAAGGTTAAAAATATGCCTATTAGAGCTGAGAATGTACGTGCACAGAACGGGCTCAGTGTTGGAATAGATGGGAAAACTGAGGCAACGACATTCAACCAAAACACAGAAATCCAGTTAACATCACGGAGTGGAGAAAGTATTAAGTGAGTTGATGACTTTAAATGCCTTGGGGGTGGATTAGAAGTTCTGCAAAGGATATCAAGGTGCGCAATGAATTGGCATGGAAGGCTTGCCAAAAGCTGCAAAACATCTGGAAGTCGAGCCTAGGAAGGGAGATGAAGGAGCGGAAACTTTTTATGACAGTTGAAACAGTTCTCCTGCATGGATGCAATACTTGGACTTTAACCAACACTCTCGAAAGTCTCTTGATGGGACACACCACACCCGTTTCAGACACAGGAAGGTTTTAAATACTTCTTGGAAAGAGCACATGACAAATGAAGAATTATGTGGGAACCTTCCTAAGGTAACATCAAAGATACGGGAAAGGCGGTTAAGGCTGGTTGGACATTGTGTTCGCCATGAGGAAGAAGAAGCGTCCAAATTAGTGCTATGGCAACCGAGCACTGGAAAGATAAACAGAGGCAGGAAGAAGATCACATACATTGACTGTTTGAATAGACACTGGTCTTGAGGACACCAAGGAAATACGAACTCTAATCCCGGATCTGGGAACCTGGAAAGAACTTGTCCATTCGGCTCGGACTGAGTTCCAGCCAAAGTCGAGGTGAAGCTAGGCTGGGGAATAATGAGAACTAGTAAAATTATAGGAAGGTCATATGTTCGACTCCTGTTAGGACAACTCGTATCAGTTCTTACCGAGTAGACCTACGCCACTTTCAGAGAAAAATATCATTCTCACCATTTACCAGGCTGAACACTTAAAGGGACTATGTCAGCCGGAGCGCATGGGCATTGGAGTCCAGGTTTGGGCTAATATGGACATAATAAATTGACGGAAATAGTGCTCCAGAAGCAAAAGCGTACAAAAATATGACAATAGACACCTCGCAAGAAAATTACGCCACCATTTTTGAAGATTTAACGCAATTCGAAGCAATGGAAACAGCTACGGCAATTTTCCGATGGGCAATTGAGAAAGTTGGGGCAAAGTTTTCAAAGTGGTTCTCATGAATTCGTGCATGCGACCCCAGCTGACCTAGTCCCTTTAACCTCTCATCTCTTTCAACATCTTTTTGTTATTCAAATGTGCAACCACTGGAACAACGTAACCTCTTGTTTCGACAGCCAATAGCGACCTTCAAATCTAACGACAAGTACAAGAATAGAGAGATTAACATTCGCGTTTGCGGTCAACGGGAAACGGCAAAAGGCAGGCTGTTGCTCGTCAGAAAACTATGAAAATTTTCTTATTTTGGAGAATTTAGTCTCATTTAGTACTTGCTCGATAGCTGCAACTGACAGAAAATAAATAAGCTTCTTTTACAGGTTGATTGATAATTGGCAAATGGCAAGTTTCAGCCTGCCGTTTGTCATTGGCTGTAAACGCGAGTCTTAATGTCCCTATCGGAGTACAAGAACAACAAATCAACCTAGCGTAGGTCAGGCAATAAGTTATTAACCAAGTCTTGATATTAAAGATTTCTTCTGACCTGGTAATCAAGAAACGAGAGGTTTGAGTTCTCTGAACGCGACTAGTTTGAACTTCGAAACGTGTACTCTTACTCATTCTTGTGCTCGCAGTGAAAAGAATCCTGTGCGCGCTATAAACCATTCATTCATATTCATTCATTCATTCATTCATTCATTCATTCATTCATTCACAACAATGACTTCAGTAAAACATTTGACTCTGTTCCACATCGTCGTTTTCTCCACAAGCTCCCTCTGTTTGGTATCACGGGGTCACTTCACCGATGGCTCCCTGACTATCTAACGTTCCAAAGGGTGTTACTCGACGGAGCCTTTCCCCCGTGGGTACAGGTGACCTCCGGAGTTCCCCAAGGCATTTTGCCGGCACCTTTCTTGTTTCCACTGTACGTTAATGATCTTCTCCAAGAAAAAAGTTCTCATAACAAGTGCTACAGGGTTCTTCGCGGCCTGGACCGGATCATGAATCACTCGATTAGGACCTTAACTCTTTGTTTCAACGGACCGAAATCTAGGGACTCTTATTCAACTTAAATAGATGTGAGGTCTTAAGAATTTTAAGCAAACGTAATAGCTCACATCCTTCTCTTGCAGCCGGTCGCTATGTTTTGGGGGGTCACGCTCTCTCAATTGTGCCCTCGCAAAAGGACTTTGGGGTCATTGTTTCCAGTAAGCTCACCTGGAGCTTACACATTTCCATCATAGTGGCCAAGGCTAACCGGAAGCTTGGCTTTCTGGATCGGCATTGCTATGGTTAGGCTTATATAGATTGTGCTGGCATAATGTTTAGAATAATTTGAGAAAACTGGCATAATTGTTCCCATTCTAGCATAATTCGCATATTTTGATAGTTATCGCATCATTTTTTAGATTTGACAGGCACGTTGATTCCCAAATCCCAGTTATACGCCGGCCTTGCAGTTCACTGAGCCCGGAAACGGGAGCCTGAGACTAGGGTGCACAGGAACCGGAAGTCCATGGCAAACCGTGTCGGTCCCAACACTTCCCATACGGCGTCAAAATGGCGTTAACTCTGGCAGCCGATTCGAGCGAAAACTTACGGCTCTCTCGGAGAAATGACGGGCCAGAACCACCCACAATTGCCCAAGACCGTTCCCTACAATCAACAATAAAGCCGGTTAAGCCGGTTACAGACGAACAAGTTTTCCTTGACAAGTGTTATTGACAAGTTTTATTTGCTCGTGTGTGTGAACCGCACATTTTCTGTGACAAGTTTTTCCTTGACAATTTTTTTTGCTGGTGTGAACGAATGAACAAGTTTTCTTTGACAAGTTTTAACTGTAGCCAGCAATACAGTTACGCAGCGGAGGACGGAAAACAAAAACACAGGGCGCCATTTTCACTTTTTGATTATGGCTCACGCTTATTTGACGAGAGGAAAGAGGATGCTGGCTTGTGGTCTGGGTTTTGCTTTACTTTTGCAATATGAGCACTCGAACAAACATATGAATCGGAGGTGGCTTTTTCTTGTCTCGGTCTCTGTAGGAATCCACTTTGGTATTCCATAAGTTTTCTCTTGATCTTAGGTAGTGATGTAGCAGAATCGGTCCAACGAACAGTGTTTTTCCCGGCCATGTTGTAATCCACCATTACGGCTAGCACAACAAGAACACACCAGCAAATAAAACTTGTCAAGTCAAAACTTGTCACAGAAAACTTGCTCGTCTGTAACCGGCTTTACAGACAAGTAAAAAATTGTCAAGGCTAAACTTGTCACAGATAAATTAAGCCGGTTACAGACGAACAAGTTTTCCTTGACAAGTGTTATTGGCAAGTTTTATTTGCTCGTGTGTGTGAACCACACATTTTGTGTGACAAGTTTTGCCTTGACAATTTTTTTTACTTGTGTGAACGAATGAACAAGTTTTCTTTGACAAGTTTTAACTGTAGCCAGTGTAGAAGAGTTGTGTTGCATTACTCATGCACACGTGGGTCACGCAATTGGGTATTGGCGCATTGTATCGTAATTGGACCCCTGTAGTTTTTGGAAGGGTTTTTGTCTGTCTTTTGGCGCAAAAGTAAGAAAGTTGCGGAGCCATCCCGCGCTCATTTTAGTAGAAGAACGTGTAAAGTTTGTTAACCGTGTGCGGTGGTTTCCACGGATTTCACTGCTACACCAGCAATACAATTACGCAGCGGAGGACGGAAAACAAAAACACAGGGCGCGATTTTCGTTTTTTGATCATGGCTCATGCGTGTTTGACGAGAGAAAAAAGGTTGCTGGCTTGTGGTCTGGGTTTTGCTTTACTTTTGCAATATGGGCACTTCAAGAGACATGAATCGGAGGTGGCTTTTTTTTGTTTCGGTCCCTGTAGGAATCCACTTTGGTATTCCTCAAGTTTTCCCTTGATCTTAGGTATTCAAGAAGTGATGTCCCGGCCATGTTGTTATCCGCCATTACGGTTAGCACAACAAGAACACCGCTGAGGGCCCGCAATATTTCTCAATTTTCTTGACAAGTTTTCCTTGGCGACCCATACAGACCAGCAAGTTCTGCAACTTGTCAAGTTTTTCCTTGACAAGTGCACTTGTCCAAAGGCTAACATGCTAGCTTTTAAACAAGTGCACTTGTCAAGGAAAAACTTTAAAAGTTTTTCTTTACACACCAGCAAATAAAACTTGTCAAGTCAAAACTTGTCACAGAAAACTTGCTCGTCTGTAACCGGCTTTTTTTGTGTGGTTCACACACAGGAGCAAATCGAACTTGTGAAGGAAAACTTTTTCGTCTGTAACCGGTTTAAACGGACATGAAAAAGGATATGTGTATAGCTAACAAGAATAAACGGTTTCTGATTAAGGAAAATTTATTTTTGGACTTGTTTCACATGATTTTTAAAGAGCCCAATTTTTTAAAAAGTAGCATATTTTGAAAAAACGAGCACAATTTTAGCATAATTTGGCCCAAAAAAAAAGAGCAGTGCTGCTGGTATAATATGTTACTTTTACTAGCACAATCTATAAAAGCCTAGCTATGGTTACATAGGGCCTGACTGCAAGAAACTACTTTATCTCCCGTTTGTACGCAGTAGAATGTAGGATACGCCAGCGATGTTTGGTCCCCTCGGTCATCCATCACGGATACAAAAATTACTGGAGTGCGTTCAACGGCGCGCTGCTCGTTTCATCTTTGGTTGCAACCCTCGTCACCGGTACAGGCCAGACCATAAGTCGCGTTTAATCTCTTTGCACCTCCTATCTGTTTCCTACTGCCTAGAATGCCGCGATCTATGTTTTATGCGGTATAAATGCGGAAATGATCTGGTAGATTTTCCGTACCGTAACCATATCTCTTTCTGTAGAGGACCTTCCAGAAGGTCTGTGTCTTTTGATTTAAGCCCCTTACGGTATCGCACTTCCCTTTTCAGATACTCTTATCTCAACAGAATTCTACCTCTCCATAACAATCTACCACTCACAATCAGACAGTCTGCTACTTTTGCTACATTTAAGAATCGACTAGCAAGCAGAAACAACAGAAATAGAAAATTAACCTGGAAAGTGTCAAGATGTGACAGGGAGGAGTAACATGACTGACAAAGGGTGCTTTCGATTGGGAAATCCGGATTTAGATCTTAAAATCCGGATCTTCGGATTTCCAATCGAACACAGGGTGCTTTCGATTGGGAAATCGGGATTTAGATCTTAAAATCCGGATCTCCGGATTTCCAATCGAACACAAAATCTGAAAACGGATTTCGCCGCGGATTTCATTAATTGAAATCTTTCCCTGACATGGATTTCAATTAACAAAATCCGTCGCGAAATCGGTTTTCGGAGTTTGTGTTCGATTGGAAATCCGAAGATCCGGATTTTAAGATCTAAATCCGGATTTCCCAATCGAAAGCACCCTCTTTAACAAACGACACACGTGGCACTAGTTAAATAGTAATCCATCTGCAAATTTGTCAGGATTTGAGGCTACTGCACCCTGCTGGGTTAGGTCTAATTCTCACGCAGAGCAGGAACCACTACCCACCCGCCAGTACGACGTGGGATTTTGAAGAATGCAAGCTTGCTTTCCTCAAAAGGGCCATCACACAACATAACATTCCTCCTGAACTGGTAATTAACGCTGATCAAACCCCTTGCTCTTACGTTTCAGTTGGAAGAATGACAATGGCCACGCGCAATTCTTCTGCAGTGGCCATAAAAGGCCTTACTGACAAGAGGAATATTACTCTAACTTTCGTTATTTCGTTGTCTGGCTTTTTTTGCCAATGCAGATCATTTACCAGGGGAAAACCGATGTCAGCCAGCCAAGGGGATTTGAAATATCAGATAAATATCTCGCAAATTTTAGATTTTGCCTCTATTAAAAGCCGACAGTTTATTTACCCATGGAAGTCAACGTTACGCCATCTTATACAAATACTGTTTTCATTAATGTTTTATTTCACTTACTGGGAGCAGAATAAGCATCGAGGATGATTTTAGATTGCTTTTCAATTGAGTCTCGAAATTAATTTCGCGAGTGCTTTCGTTCTGTATTATTACTTTTAGTCAGCGATAAGCTGAAAAATCTCATGCCATATTCTTAGCTAATCAGAGGCAAAAGCAAACCCAGTTATGACTTCATTATTGTAAGTTGCTCGCACGCGTTTTCCCGCAATTAGCGGCTGCTGTACGTGCTTGCTTTGTGTTATTCATTTGGTTGTCTTCGTCTGTCCTCATTGGCCAAAGCATACTATTGACTACGGCCAAAGTAATCACTCTGCGTATGGTTTGACGACACTCGATTGAAAGCCGCTCTGTGGGCATGAAAAACAAATTTACGTCATATCCATGTCATCAGCTCAGGTTGTGCCATTATCGGTGAAGTATTGCTATTGGTGGATCAATTGTAGATAGGCAAGTTACACACATATGCAACAAATTAAACTCATACGATGAGTTTGCTTTGTAGACAGAAAGTCGGCCGGTTTTCCTTAATGAAACATTTGTGTCGCTATTAATTCCGTGTCCGGTGCTGTTGAACAGACCGGAAGACCTCAGTAAACGCGCTTAAAAGAGGACCCCCAATAAGGACTTCAGATTTTGGGATGCTTTTCAAAACCAGGTTGTGTGCTTGAGACGCCTTACTGCAATATCTTAAGTAGCATGAGTCTTCTTATCAACTAGCACGCAATGGGAAGTCGAGAAACGGAAATGCCTGGAACGTGACTACTTTCAGCTGGTTAATAGTTGCACTAGTCAGATTAGTCACTAGTCACTAGTCAATTAATTCATTGGTACTCAGATATACATCAATTTACGGTTGCATCTGCCTTAGTAGGTTATCTGTAACCACACTGAAAAAAAATAGTAAATAATAATAAATTAAAATAATAATTAAAAACACACACAATTTTTCCCCAGTTAAGGTGAGGCACATTTTTCCCCAGTTAAGGTGAGGCAAGTCCCGAGTTAACACCTCTTGTGAAAACACGGGGCCGTTTAATACTCATTAAAATAATAATTAAAAACACACACACACACACACACACACACACACACACACACCAGAAAAAACAAGGTAAGCTACAAATAACCACTAGTTTACATGTCTGTAGGCATCATCGGAAAGCCACGTGGCAATATTGAATTGCGAAGCAACACCGGATCAGCGCGGTAGCATCACCAGTTCAGCCAGAGTTGATATATACTGGCTCACAGCCTTAGGTCAGTTCGGAATTTCGAGGACCGCCGCTTTGAAGAAAAAAACAGATGCAACTATATTTTCGTAGAACCAGAACCAAGACAACGAAATCATGTTTTTTTAAGTAGTCTGAGCTACTGAAGGGACTGGCACGCGTACTTTAATTTTCCCCCATAAATTTTCCGTTGCCAATCAATGTAGAAGATTTGGGGGAGACTGGCAATCCACCGCAGCTTTCACGCCACTTATGCTAGTAATTGGTCAACCCTGGATTGAATTTTATTTATCTTGCCGCCAATAAGTTAGCCGGTTCAATCCCCAGCTAACCAACCAGATCTTGGAAATTTTTCCCCAGTTAAGGTGAGGCAAGTCCCGAGTTAACACCTCTTGTGAAAACACGGGGCCGTTTAATACTCAATATTTCATTTTCCCGGTTTTAATTTTAGCGCCGTAAAATTTGAGAAGACAGGAGCTTGAGCCCAATAAACAATGGGATCATCTCGGGTCGATATGTTGGATTCAAATGGATCACTTTGTGGTCCTAACAGCAGTCTGTACTACACCACGACACAGGACTTCTCGAAAGCGCTTTACATCTTCGCCTGCGTTTTCAACTTGATGACTTCAGTTTTATCGATTCTGGGAAATACGGTTATTCTTTCTGCTCTTCGAAAATGTCAATCTCTGCATTCGCCATCAAAAGCTCTTCTTTGCAGTTTGGCAATGACGGACTTATTTGTTGGGTTTGTTGTTCTCCCACTCTTTATAACCTGCCATTTCACCGTCATTTTGGAAATGCCAACTTATTACTGTGTCATAGCTGTCTTATATGGAAGGATATCATCTTTTATTGCTTCTGCGTCGCTGTTTACGATCGTCACAATTGCCATAGAACGATTTCTGGCCTTTCGCCTTCGGTTGAGGTACCATGTGGTTGTAACGGTTAAACGAATCGTTTCCATCCTAGTTTTTGAGTGGATTCTTGCAGCTGCCTGGTCTGCAACATGGTTTTGGAATTTAAATCTGAGCGTGATTTTTGGCGCGGTCGGCTTGATCGGTTGTTTCCTGGTGGCACTTGTGTGTTACTTATGCATTCATTGCGGTCTTCGACGTCATTTTGCACAAATCCATCAACGACCTCGGGATGACGATACAGACAATTTTAACGCATCTCCATACAAGAGAACTGTTATCAACATGATGTGGATATGTGGGCTTCTCCTTGTCTGTTACATTCCGTTCTTATCCGCGTCGTTTGCCATTCTAATTGTCGGGTTCACGAACTCTACTCGCTTTGCTATACAATTTAGCCCGATAGCAATTTATTTTAATTCTGCTTTAAATCCAGTTCTTTACTGCTGGAGAATCAAAGAACTAAGAGAAATAGTTATGACATACTTAAACACACTTTGTAACTGTTCCTTTCATCTCATAAGATTCCCAAGAAAAGAAAGGAGAACTGAGGATATTTGACAATAATAAGGAGGGCAGGAGCTTTGCGCCCGGTCCGGTCGATCCACAAACTGGAAGTGAAATTATATAGAGAATGGAAAGGTCTCCTTACAAAAATCTGATCTCCGAAAGAGAGGACGTGGGGTCTTATTGAGCTTTTGCGTTAGTGGCGCTAACTGCAACCCTGGGCATCTCGAAGGTCGCGTCGCTCGTGATCCCTTTTTCCCCACCACGCTGTATTTTCTTTTACCTTTGATGACTCAAGCTCCTCGGAAATTTTCTGAATTTGCTTGAACGTCCAAGTTAATTGGAATGAGCTGATATATTTCAAACTGTCTCTTCTTTTAATAAAAAACACAGCAATTAAAACTAAAAAGCATTAAATAGTTTCATGTCTTTCAATCGGGCAAACAGGCGTAAGGAGCCTATAAAAAATATGGGGTTACAAAATCCAGGCGCCGGAACTTATCCAAAATTACAGTTAATCACACGATTACGAGTGCAATTTGGAATAAATAAGCACGAGTAAATTTTTTCAAACACTTACAAAATTGCACGAGCCCATAGGGCGAGTGCAATTTGTGGTCTTTGAAAAATTTTACGAGTGATTATTTCTTCCAACTTGCACGAGAAAAATCCTGTGATTACTTGTTCATAATATTCGTGAAAAAGATTGCGAGATAGCTTATCATAATCATGCAGAAGCAACGCAGGTAAATCACGTGCAAAAATAATTTATTCAAACCCTGCAAATATACCATCAGGTGTTAACAACAGATTTTTCAATGGTTTTAAAGTTTTTTAAGCCGCAAAAAGTTTTTTCTCTTGTTTGCACTGAATTTCCTTTTTTCTGCACTGAATTGCCTATTTTCTGCATCGTGTTTCCCGAAAACTGCATTTCTGTTTGCCAATCAGAATCAAGAAATTTTTTCATGTGTATCATTAGCAGCATAAACATACTGTGCAAATAATTCACTGTTCAAATAAAATGATCTTCATCTTTTTGCGTGCTGTAAAATTGATTATTTTGAGTACATACAAAATCAATCCTGGTAAACAACAATATCTTTCTTTGTTGTCAGTCTTGACGGACAATCCAAGTGTCAGCAAGGGGATTTCCCAAGTCCCACCTACTTCTTTCCCATCGCAAGTGTAAAAAATTAACATGTTTCGTTTGTAGAACTGAATTAAGATTTAGTGAAGTGTTAAGTGATACACGACAACACGTGAGAACCTCGAACTTTGGTACAAAAAACGAAAAAGAAAACCTCGGAACAGGGAGTAGGTGAGAAGACACGAGAGAGAGATTGCACGCGTTAGCATCCGGAAAATCATGGAGAATTAAATTCAGTTACTGTGAATGTGTTGGACTTCTTGATCGTCATTGGAGGCAACTCCCAACATGTTTACAAGGAAACTCATAGTAATAGTAATATAGTAATAGTTTATTAAGAACCCTTTTGCAGTATAAAAACTGAATTAGCGAGCTAAGATTTACAAGTGTAATACTAATAATAATAGAATTAACGACTAATAATTACAGTGAAAATAGTAGAATCATCAATTAAAAATACTAACTAAAATATCTAAACGTAAAAAAGTTCTCCGCTCTCTTCGTCCTACAAACAATAGTGTTCTCAAAAAGAGAGTATTTTTGCGAGTTACACCTTAGATTATACTCAGGCACATTCAAGAGTGGGCTAGGTAACAGATGATGTAAAGGATGGCCAGTTAGGGTTACCCTGGCGCTAAGGTAACCCTAGCACTTAGATAGGGACAACTTTTGAGCAGTTTCCATTGTGTTTGCGATGCTGGCGGTTACCAAGCGAACAATGTTGTCCCGGCTCGTAGGGTAATCCTATCCGTGAAACTTTGCTTGTAAGCCAGAGCTATCTTTGACCCTCCTACTACGATAACTCCAGCACTAGGGTTACCCTAGCTGCTTGTAAACAGGGCCTTGCTCTCCTCGTGGTTTATTCGTCGCAGCAGCTGTTTTTCCTCTAAGAGCTCATTGGTAAACAGTCATCTTGAGCGATTCCTGCGGTTGCTATTGCTATGCATGAAGGAACCCAGGAGAATTGGGGACGGGCGGGAAGTAGGAGAAGAAAGAAAAACGCACAAGTTGATCAACGCCAGGGGCAACATAACGATCCTTATAATATAAGCCGAGAAATTTCGGAGATTTGATTGGTTGATAGTATCGCCATTTCCGCGTAATAGTGGTATAACAGCAAAATGGTATAACAGCAGTGGCATAACAGCAAAAATTTCTCGGCTTCCATTATAAACAAATAATAGCATGACTTGTACGTGGTATTTGGCAATACTAATATCATGGGTGACAAATTACTCCTTTATTTTGGCGTTAAATTTCAGCGCTAATTTATAATTTCACATGTGAAATTACAATGTTGGCATGGCAAATTTTCCTACGGTGCCAAAATGGCAGCTTGTGAGCGTAATTTGTCACTCGTAATATTAATCAGTAATCAAATGGTATACTCGTGAAATTAGGGAATAATTTCACTTGCGTTTTGTCCAAAATCAAATAATTTTGCTCGCCTAAAGGCTCGGGAAATTATTAGATTTTGGACAAAACGCGGGTGAAATAATTCCCTAATTTCACTCGTCACCATTTGATTAGCCACACTAATCATTCGAAGCGTTAGACTACGAAAGCTTCATTAGTAGTCATGATCATGATCTAACCCGCGATAATGCGTTCTTTTGGGGGGTGAAGGACTGCTTGAACGCAGGTATTCCACAAGCACTAATTGGATCTGAGATGATAGGTAGCCAATCGCGCAGCGCAAGCCCGCCTTTATCATCTTGTACCGAGCAAGCATGTGTGAAATAATTGTTTTACTAAAACCAGCCGTAAAATATTGGTAAAAACGAAAGAAAAAAAAAAGAAATTAGTTGCAAGTAATGTCCGTTGAAACTCTGGTATAATCGCTCACTATGGTGCAATGCTAAACATGGTGGCTTCTCGCCCAATCAGTCAAATTTGTGGAATGTCATTGAATAATGTACAAGTTTATAAAAAGCTTTTGCATGTCAAACAACCCAAAGGAAATTTTCTTCCTGTGAAGCCACTAGCCAAACAGAAATGGTTTTCTGTTGTTGATGTTGTTGTTTTTAGTTTTTTTTGTTTTGATGAGGGTTACATCATCCCCAGTGGCCCGATAGTTTACATGTGAAATGGCCTAACACTATAAATCATTTTCACTGTCACCCCCCCCCCCAAAAAAAATAAACTTTTAACCTTTCAATGGAAAAAAGCCAAGAAAATAAAATGTTATAAAAGACAAGTACGTAAACAACTTGTCAAAAGTTCAAGTCTGTGTGGTACACCATTTTTTTAGTTTCACACAACTTTTAATAGCTTTGTATAGCGGAAATCAACAAAATCACCTAGAATTCATTTTGCAGTGACAACGCTTTTTTTCCCCCACTGGTGTACTGGTATACATATGCATAATCACAATCTTCTAATACTTGAAACGTTTAAACTGTTGAAAATTTCACGGAGAGACCTTTTTTGTTTTTTGTTTTTTTCAAGAACACAGCTATCCCATTCGCAAATTGAAAATGCCGTATTTTTTAAACGAAAGACGCTACGGTATTGAAAACTTATAAAAATATTTAATTCTAGATTGTCTTCAAGGTGGTGCAGATGGAAATTCTGAAAACCTAGCGTTGCTGATTTTAGAATTTGATGACGTCGCGGTGAAAACGATCTATGTGGTTTAAAACTCCATCTGACGAGAGGCAACCAGTTGGCAGCACGCCAAGCTTTCCAGAAATGTAGGGAGGCATTCCTTCGGTGTTGAGTAGAGTGCTGTATTGGTCACTTACATTATTCTAAAGTTCGTGGTAGGTCTAAAATAAAAATCTCCAGTTGTATCAGACTAGTTCACAGGTGCTCTACATAAATATTCAGACTCAAATAATTTAAATCAGACGTTACCGACAGAGCATGGTGGAGTTTAATGAGGGAGTACCAAACACGAATCTAGCTAGTAATCAGTGTGGAATTTGAACCTGGGACAATAACAAGCAGTTATAGGAGCTCCCTCCTGGGCATGCCGCTTCCTTTGAACCTGCAGTGAAATTATTAGTTAAACCACCACCGTAAGATTTTCTCTATAGAAATGGCCGATATGTCCAAAGGCAATCTTTCCGTCTGCGAGCTGATCTTAGCCGGCACGGCGACTGGGTCGAAATTTCTTTTTCCAAGGACATCAGTCAAAAAACATAACGTGTTGGCCAGCTTTTGCCTAGTCAAATCGCTGTATTTTCGCAAGATGTTCTGCGATATGTTTACAATTATTTTCAATAGATTTTTTTCATGAATACATTCACAAGTTTTTAAAGAAAACAAACAATTCGAAGTCAGGAAAAATGTGTTGATAATTTCGCATAATCTCCTCATTAAAAGTTCTATCATTAGCGGGTGGTGAACTGGTCACTGCAAAGCTAATAGCATAACTATTACCTTCCACAGGAACGTCGTGTTTCTAATTTTCGTCTCGATTTTATGACTGAAGGCATTTTACAGACTGGGGTGAGAATGTTTACTTAACACCTAATGGTAGATGATAATACTCCTTGAAAACTATATGAGTGAGTGAGCTCATTAAGGGTAAAACGACATTTTTTTTTTCGTTTTAATTTTTCATCCTGTTTGAGACTGCAGTAGATAATCATAAACTCTGGTAAGGACCAACGACGATTGTCATAAGCAGTAGGCTAATGCTATACAGAGTTTCAATTTCATACTATAAAGAGTTTCAATCTAGCTGATGCCTTTGAATCGCTATGTAGATACAGTATGGTTTTCAATTGATTATTTTTGCAATTTCGTTTTTCTGATAAAACTTGATACATAGGAACATATTTACTGGCCTATATGATTGGTTTCGAATAAGGCAAATTCCACCTCGTCACATTATCAGCGTTAATTTATGTATGTTGCAAAAAGGAGGGAACAACCGAAGTTATGCACATTTGAAACAACTGGCTAGACGTATCACTTTAATAACTCTTGCATTATTTGAGTCGAAGTGTAGTTTCATTTTCTTTTTTTTTTTTTTTCCAGGTGCTTGGGCCGCTTTGTACTAAACATAGAGTCAGTTTTTCATGTTTACCAAACTGTTTCTCTTTAATTGGTTAAAAACCTGAAGTGACTGGGCATAATTAAACTGTTTTGTTTTTGTTTTTTGTTTTTTTTGAGTGTCTTGGTCACAAAAATTTTTAATCATCTTCACACAGGTTAAATGAATCGTCGGCCATCGTTATCACTCAAGTATGATAAATAATTAATGATTTAAAAAACTAATGCCGACTCAGTAATTAGGTCTTGGCATCTCTAACTCCATACACATTGTAACGGGTATGCTTATGACGTATGTTGTGTTTTTCCGCGGCGATTTTCATGTGACCAGACCGAGCGGCCATGTCCCTGTGAACGGGTCTCAACATTATTACAACCTGTTATGTTTTCTGTGGACTGATTATCTACTCACGCGTTGTCGTTACACGCATTAGTTTTCTCAACGGCTGAGTAGAATTGAACGATTAGAAACGATTGAACCTAGTTCAGAGGTCTTCAGAGGTTTTCATAGCCGTCTTATACACGTCTGAGAAAATGCAAATCCACATTTGGGAGACATTCGAAATCATACTTATATCAGTGCAACAATGAGTTTAGCATCTCGATATAAAATGTCGGCATACGCGGAGGAAAACCCTCCTGACAACGCAAACACAACTGGAATACAACAAAATGGAAGACATGAACTACAAGCCGAAGCGCGTTCAAGGAAAACTGGGCTTATTTCCGAGGGCGGTGAGGGCCGAGGGGCCCTTGGGGTTCTAACTTGATTTGGCGGTATTTCAAAGTTATTAGAATAAAGACACTCTCGACTTGTCTATTATACGAACAGGTGTGAGAAACAGAGGATGAATCTCCAGTTGAAAAGAGCAGTTCTTCGATTTCTCGGATTCTTGCTATGGGCGTCACTCAGTGCATGGCTGTTTGTCTTGGTTGAACATACTGGGCGAAACGATCGCCAGGTAAAATACCAGTTATTGCTCTCCCTTTATGAGTCCATGGCATCTAAGTATAACATGAGCATCATCGAGTTCAACAGCTTTTCCAATGCGGCATATGAAGCCCTTAGTGCGCCTAAGCCAGAGTGGACCTTTGAGACAGCCTTAGATTTCGTCATTCAAGCCTTAACTACCATAGGTGAGAATAAAATAACTTTAAAAATGAACTATCAAACTATTCTAGTTAACTAACTCACCACTGAAAGTCAGATTGAATATAAGGGTCTTTCAATGCGGTTGAGCGTGGAAAGTATAACTCGCTACACATGATCAAACGTCGTGGATTTAACTTTACATATTTCTCAGTCCACCCGGCGCTCTAATTTCTTAAAAGACGCTAGCCTTTTAAGATGAGAAACTGCCTTTCGTAATCTGGTGATGTTATGGTGGCCTCGTTTTTACGTTGTACATCAAAGGCCTATAGGCTGTATTCTCTTCCTTCGCTATTTCGCTCAAAACTACCAAAATAGGGATTCTGAGAACGAACGAATGTTTCCCCGGCAAAAAATAATAGAAATCTTAAGCATAGTCTTTTGCAGATGGAAAACAGGGTCTGGTATCATTTGTCTTTCATTGTTATTGGTAATAAACGTTTAGGGGCAAAACAAAAACAAGTTAATTTTCAGAAAAAGGATTCCCTTCTTTTCCTGTTTTCAACCTTCTTTCAGAGCAATGCGACGACGTTTTGGTTACCGAATACTGATTACAACAAACTGTTTCCGATTTTGCTTTTATTTACTGAACGAAGAATTTTGATGAACGAAAGTATAGTATATATCATCTTTTCTTTGACAATTGAGGAAAAGTGACAAGAATTTGTTTCTCGGTCAGGTCTACAGTCGGTCAGGTCATAAGTGCTGCGACACTTAAAAAATTTCTAACCCATTTCGCCCTCCCTCCCTGCCGCTTTTCAATGTTGAATACGAATAGTTTCAGAAAGCAAGAAAAGTCTACACGGTCGGGAGCGTGAGGGGGAAGGGGACGTGGAGTTGTTTGACAAGTGTCCCAAGGACATATGACTTGCATTGTAGCTCCGACAACTCGCATATTCCAGCATTCATTACCATCATATCTTTATTTACCCTCGGATTTTAAAGTAGCTTGGTGTAGCTAGTATCTCCGAGCATTTAGCCTTCCCGAGCCCTGACATAACACAAGTCAGACCACAAACACCGGGTACTACTTGTCCTACACTTCGCGAATAGTGCGTGGGTTCTTAAACGTCCCACAGAGTTAATGAACAAGGGCTGTGAGACGGAACCTCCGGCTTATCGTCCTTATCCCTTAAGACTAGAAAGTCTAACCGTATGCAGATGTAGTTACAAAGGCAGCACTTTCTATTTTTTTTTTTTTTTAAGACCCTGAGTGTTGGTCCGGGGTTCGAATCCGCGACCGCCAGCACGGAAGTCCAGTGCACTCTCAATTGAGTCAATTGATGAGTGTAAAGCACTCAAAAATGCTCAAGAACGCACCTGAGTCAAACGATTTTTCTCTGACAACAATATGATATGCTGTCATAGCTCACTGAACAGCAACTCGGTCAAGGACGACAATTAATATTAATTTGTTGCTCGAAAAAAATAGTTCGCACTGAAAACTTGGCTTCGTGTTGCCGAACAAACACAAAAACGCGGACTTAAGCAAGCGAACTTTTCTGTGTTGGCAAAAAATGTAACCCTTTGATGTTCCGTACTACTTTCTTGTCCTCGCTTTCTTCGCTTGCTTTAATGCCTCAATGTAACGAACTTTTCTACATTATCTGCTGAGAAAAGGGTGATATAAACTTGAACCGGTGTTCTTTTCT
>BLFK01000915.1:950210-960423 GCA_014634185.1 Astreopora myriophthalma
TATCAGGTTAAAAATATCTGCGTTTACACGAAAACGCTCATGGTTTACGTATCGTTTTCGACCGTTTACATGTAAACGGTTAATCGACTTGAATACGCTCAGGGTAGCTAAAGAGCACTGATGCGTGATAATCTAAAGTTTTCCTTCCACTCTTCTTCTTCCGCTATACCGGTCAGAATATTCTCCCACCAGACACTAGTTCTTCCTGGTCGTACCCAAAAACACCTTCGTGCTTTGTTGTTCGATCGTTTTCTTTCATAGCCGACATGGCTCGTCTCGGTTAATGCAAAAACCTTCAATATATTCTTCCGTCTTTCCAAATACTGCGAGTTGAGATGGAGTATAGCTAACTTCAGTTGAGCTTAGAACACGCAGCAAGACTTGCAACTAAAGAAACAATAATTGTCGCCATGAGCACGCGATTGTCCGCCATGTTGGAGCAGTACTTTTTCTATAGACTGGACACTAGTAGTGACCCAAGCGACCGTTTCCACGCAAGCGCATAGCCGGCGTTTTCGAAAATACTCACTTTGAAAGGCGTTTTCGAAAATAACGGGCTAAATCCATCGTTTTCGGCGTTTACGTGTAAACACTAGGCAGAAACGGATTTTAAAATGTGCGTTTACGAAAACAGCAGTCTACGTGTAAACGCTGCCCCAAATCAACTTAAATATTTGTTCAGTTTTGAGGAGAGGGGTCAACTGGATTTCCTAAGGAAAAACCCCCAGGAAAGCTAATAAACTCAACCCACACATGAGACCGGGAAAGGACCGAATCCTGTACATTGGTGGAAAGCGAGTGCTCTGTCCAATGCTCCAAACCAGCTCCCCAATTATTATCGAATCGAAATTACTCGCGGAAAGCACAGTATAAGAAACACGAGGAAGTACAGAGTAACGTTATTACACGTTTAAGCTACGTTCTCAGGCGAAATGCGTTCAAATGAGTAGCTATACGCATGCAATTTCTAGACACCAAAATTAAAGACGCCGGCTGACAGTATTTTAATACTCTGACTGTTGTCGACGAACTATTAAGTCATGTATCTATTGCTCACCAGGCCCTCTGCTCGAGCATGTGTATTCTCGATCTTGTGTAATCATCTAAGCAAGGCACGCCTTGTCAACCGAAACCTTACTGATTAATGTCAAGTTGAACCTGTTATTTGTCTCTGAACTTTCCTATTGTACCCTCACTTGTTCAGTCTTCCTCGATCTTCGTCACTTAGCTTACCGATTTATCATTTCTCTTCGCACTATGAGGAAACACATTTTGTCCTCTATCCGTGCTTTCTTCGATTATTCTTTCATTACAATCTCTAGTGAGGGACCAACGGTTCCGAAACCACGACCAGTGGCAATGGTATCGAGAGAGTAATGAATTGAGTTAAATCATGTCTTGACAAAAAGGAGTAAAAATGCAACATCTTATCTCGCAATTCTTAGTGAATGTCAGCTCAAGTTATACATGTAAAGGGTTGTTTTCCCAGCAAGAAACATCAAAATAAGTTTAACACAATTCCCTTGTTTTTGGTTTTAATTCGTTATGCAGGAGACAATTACATAGGAGGTCAATTTTTTTTCTTTATTTTTTGACTCTAAATCAATAGAGAATTACATTCGACTTTTTTTAATTTGATTAAAATTAAAAATTAATTTCAATTCTTATGTTTAATTTGAATCACAATTTAAAGCCAACTGGTTTATTCCTATTGTCAACCCTGTAAAGTAGTAGAAGTAACTAGTGTAGTAAAGTCTAAACTAGACAAAACATTGTGATTCGATTTCGCAGTTCAGTTTTAGCGAACTGAAAATGGTAAGCTACGAATAGTTTGAAGTCAAAAATCCATGGGTTGACGTGCCTTTCTGTTTTATTTATGCATCGCAAAATGCTTTGATTTACTGAACAGTCCCCTACTATTTTATTTACAATAGCTCACACATCAAAAGCAGCGCGAGAATATTATCATGGACTGTTGCAGGTGTGAAGACTCCAAGATGGATCCGTTATTTAAAACAACGCTTCTTCGGACACTCGCTTTCTTAATCTTTATTTGCGTTATTCCTTTGTTGTTTGTTTTAGTGGAGGACTCAGAACAGAACACGATAGAAACAAAATACCAACAGTTACGATCTTTATATCTGTTCATGGCATCCAGGTACAACATGACGATCGAGGAATTTGAAAACTTTTCTAGCGCGGCGCATGAGGCCCTGAGCGATCCCAAGCCACGCTGGACTTATATTGCGGCAGTGGACTTCGTTCTACAAGCTATAACTACTATAGGTAAGCAATTTTGGCAGCAATATTTTCAAGGGCTAGAAGCAAATTCTGGGTTGGTAAGTTCACTTACTTTGCCTTTCTTCCACCCTCTGGGCCCTACTTCGCGACGTAGTTTCCGTAGCTTATACCCTCTAAAGAATGTCGGGGAAAGGAATAGTTGTGGATGTCTGCAATTTTAACCTTATACTGTTTCTTCTGCAGGGTATGGTAATATTACACCGCGCACTCCTGGAGGCCAAATATTGTGTATGCTCGTTTCGATAATCGGGATTCCTCTGACTTTGCTAATGTTAAAATCCATCGGCGAGATTATTGTAAACCTTATCAACAGTATTGTAAGTAATTTTGAAAGTAAAATCCTACACAGGCCACAACCACAGCACCTTCAAACGAAAAGTGCTGTTCTCTTAGTTGTAGCTATGGATTTTATGATGGTGGTAAACGGGTGGCTTCTAACGTATTTAGAAGAGTGGACATTGGTCGAGGGGATGTATTTCTGGTTTGTAAGTAGCACTACAATTGGTTTTGGAGACTACATACCCTCGCCTCACAACCGAAGGGAGAAAACCCTGGACCTCTTGGTGAACAACGCAACAAATGAACACATCATCGCTCAAACAGTGGACGCAGGCTCCGTTTTTCTTAGCATTACGTTCATATTACTTTCTGTAGTAGACTTGTGCATCGTCTCTAGTGTTGTTAACTCCATGGTTGCGGCCGTAGAAGAGTGTAAGCATCGCCGTTCGCACTGTCTAGGGTGCTTACCTCGAAAAACCCAGGATCATTCAGACGGGGAACAAAGTAACCCTACAGGACAACAAGAGACCAACATCGCACATTCAACAGGGGAAATTTCTGGAATACATGGGGAAAACATTACAAGATTTTAGGCTAGAAAGGGCAATTCTATATTGTGTGCGGTGACCTGTACAGCGATCTCCATAAAAACAACACCGTTGTTAATTAAAAGTTGTGTGTGTTCGGTCAAGTCACTTGAAACGAGTATGTAGTTGCGTAGTCGGCGATTGGTATGACATTGAATGGTAAATAAGACCCCTGAAGTTGTGGTATCATTTTCGGAAGATGGTGATCATGACTTTCCGCAGCCCCTCCGTAACTGGTCAATGTTGGCTGAATAACATAAGCATTACATATACAGTTCTCGTCAGTCTTGATCGGCCATTCTTGTGTTCGTCACACTGATTAAAGTGGTTCAAACAAAATTTAAATGATAATGTACACACTCTTATATTTTTGTTCAGTATTTTAAAATACATTTAACTACAATGAATGACACTAATGAATATTTTTTTCTTCCTATTGTTTATTCGAAAAATACCAACGTTTGTCAGTTCACGTTAATGATCGACAATTTTGAATAAACGATTGTATGAAGGTGCAATTGATTGTGCGTCTCTGTGTAAATTGCATTATCGCATGTCTCTAATACACCATTGATTGTCATACTATGCAATTGATTTCCTATTGGTGTTAATGATTAACCATTGCGCGAGATTGAAGGTATATTTGTTAATTTTTTGATTGTCCAAAGGTGCAATTGTTCATCCGTTGATGCTATTGAATGTCATTGTTACATATGCAAATAGCGTTATTGAAAGTTCGTTCGCGTTAATGAAGTTCACGGAAGTGCTAATGAACGTGTATTTGCCGTATAGTTTCAACTGTTGACGTAAATGAACCAAGATAAGACTTTCTGCAAAGTTTAAAAAAAATTCTGCATAGCGGATTCAGAGCCACCTTACTGAATTTTTCCGCCATTTTTTAAGGTAGCCCTGAATGTAAACTTTGCAGAAGGCTCACCGTGCTCTGATAATCACTTTCTGGTGATTAAAAAAAAAGAATAGAGTCACTGAGTCGGTTTTTGAGATATGAGCAACCACAGCCAAAAGATATGGTGGTTTTACAGGGCTTTCCCATTGCCATGGTTACTTAGTATGTAACATAACATTGCTTATAATATAAGCAATTATAAATAAGTGATTTCAAAATTCTCCAAATACCACTCGCCGCTTCGCGGCTCGTGGTATTTTGGACAATTTTGAAATATCACTTGCGGTATTATTGCCAAATACCACCACAGGTCATGCTATTACCTATACTAATACGTGATACATGTTGTAATGTCAATCATTGTAACAAGTTGAAAGTGTTGAAAGTCTCTGAAAGTGTTGAAACCGGTTTGAGCCACCTTTTAATTAAAAGCACATTAAAACAGTCTGAGTCGGTCATTTAAACAAAGTTTGGGCGGCGCTTAACAAAACCACGCTTTGAGTCATCAGTTTTCATTTTAGTCATTCCTAGTACATAAAGGCTGTTCATTGCCGAAAACAGTGTCGAGAAGGCAAGCGCAGAGGGGAAAGCGCTTATTTAGTTGAAGAAAAATCACTTCCAAAAAGTTCTGGAGGTAAAATGAATGTTGTAAACTGTGGTCTTAGTTAAACGTTGCCGGCCCTTAAAGACGAAAGCGACCAACTGAGAGCATTTTCCCTCATGTCAGTGGCTAGGCACTCTAGTTCTAGTTCTAGTTTATTAACTGATAAAGCAGTGGATCTGCATCTCATCAGTATAGAAACAATAAAAAATTACAAGTAAAATTAACAAACACTTATCAAGTAAACAATTTCGATTAATAAAAATTTACAATAAGAATAGATTTTTAAAAATTTGAAAATTTAGAACCACCCTCCGTTCTCAATGAGATAATTACGAACAATGGTCTTAAAATGGTCATTGTAATAAACCGTAATTAGTACTTTAGGAATAGCTTGTAAGTTTATTTGTTCATAAAGTGTTGATTTAGTATCGAGTTTTGTAAATGTAGGACCGTTAAAACAATAAGTGTATAAGCTAGATGTTAGAAGAATTAATTATTGTCGATACACAAATGGAAGCAAGGCGTGGTGAACGGTTGTTAGAAAACGGTTGATGGAAAGAAGGCACGTAGGAAAGTAGAATATCGGAGGACGAAAGCCAGAGGCAGAGAAAGTCGCAGACAGATTCACTGTTAAGGGTCATTAGCAGGAGCCGGCCAACAATCACAAGACAAAATTCCTTTGTCAGCGGCGGCAACAAAAAGTAACTGTGGAAGACTTTGGTCAGCTAAGAGTTAGCGGTGGCACTAAAAGACGGGAATGAAATAGCAGTAATCGTGAACGAAAATCTGATGAACTTACAAAGTTGAGGACGAAAGAGGAGGAAGGAAAAGTTTACAGTTGACGGAGGGCAGGTTGTTAGGTTGGTTGTTGCAATTGAAGCGAAATAAGAAGGAACTGAACTGAACTGTTAATATTTGTAAATATTTAGCGTAAAATTTGTAAGTTAATTTAGCGTGCATTAGCTTAAAATTCATTCGTTGTTATATAGTCCTAGCCTTGAGCAGGTTTAAGTAAGGTTAATTTTACATATAAGGATTAGTTTTATTCGTAGTAACTGTTATATTTGTAGTTAAATTAGTTCTTAAATTAAAAATCGTGGGTTTTTTCTATTTATGTTGGTGAGTCGTGTGATTGTGGGAAGTGGTTTGCAAGGTTTTTTTGTTTTGTATAGTTTCCTGGGTCATCCGGACCCACGTCACACCATGGTAAATTAATTATTGGAATAAACTACCAGGCAACATTGTAGATATTGAGAACAAAGATAGAGTAACAATAAGTAATTAACACTAACGAAACACACTATACAGGTAAGAAAAATAAGTAATTTCATGACACATGGGAAAAAACTATTTGCGTGCTGGTTGCAATTTGAATGAGGCCGTAGGAACATCATGGAGTTACCATCCCTTGCGATACTGTGGATAGGAATTGGATACAAGTCCCTCTCTGTAATGTGCTGTTATCACTAAGTCAAAAGAAAAAAAAGACACACAGCGGCCATTCCAACAACAGTTCCCGCGTTCTTTTCTATATAGCTATATATATCCCATCATGCCTTGCTGAATGTGACATGAACATTACACTCTCCAGGTCGATATTTCTGTAAACGATTCGGTGGAACTGACATGACTAATCGAGAGAGCCTCTGTCTACCCTCAAGGAATGGCGACTCCAGTTCTTTAACATTTTAGTTCCCCGGGTTGCCTCGAATAGTGAAAGAAACAACATCCACCACAGTTGAGCGTTGCACCATATCAAGTTGGTATCGGTCCTACTGGAGATGAGGGTATTTGCAGAGTTTTACATATTTTAACTTCGGCCTTACCGAGTTACAATACAGTTTAGATTTACATTGTATAGAAGTATGTCGAAAATTTCTCTTAATGACACTAAGAATTTGTATAGCATCCGAAGAAACATGTGCAAGGTGACCTGACCATTTTAAATCCTCGGATAACATAATACCCAAGTACGAATAATGGACTCTATCCAGAGTATGGCCATTAAGAATATATGATGAAGTAGCAGTATTCTTCTTTGTATAAAAGTAAATGATGTGGCACTGGCATTTAGACTGCATTCTTCTACAATAAATGACATTTGCCAGTCTTCAATTTCCCATTTGGCTAGGGTGTCTAAATCATCTTGAAGAATTTAACTATCAGTATCATTCAATACAGTCCGATACAGCAAGAAATCATCAGCAAACGACCGTGTCGTTGATGATATGTATAAAAGTAAGTCATTTATGTACAAAGGGAATTCCATACATCCGCGGCAAAGTTTAACGTAGTCCAAAGAAGAATGTACGGAGCGAACACTGCGCCATATATTACTTGCATGTATTGGATAATAACCTTTTTACGCACTCATTTCAATCTCTGTTTTTTCAGTAGACGTTTCCAAAGTTGCAATATTAGAGACCCCGTTCCGTTAGCCCAGCCATCCCGGATAGCAAAGCTGATCCAGTTGGCTGCGATGAGTTTCAGCCCGGCATTAAGACCCGGTCAAACAGACGCAACATTTCACGCAACATCATGCAACATGTTAGTTGCGTCTGTTTGAGCACCCTGTTGCGGCATGTTGCGTGGATGTTGTGCCAAGTTTGAGTTGAGTCAAACTTTTCATGCAACATCTCGCAACATTTTCTATTGTTGTCGGAATGTTGTATCATGTTGCATCTGTTTGACCACTATTCACAACATTGTCAATTAGTATATTATACATACTCAAGAGCTCCTGACATAATAAAAAACTGAGGGTAGGATAAGAGAATTTGACAAAAACTAATACTAGCACGTAGTGGTAGGCAGGACTTGACACACCGAACCAGACTCAGTTTCTTGTTTATCTTATCACGCATGTAGCCAACTTGGTCCTCCCACGTAAGATTGTAGCATTGATTTTCGTAGGGTCATGGTAAGGAAACTGATCTATCAAAGGAAAACTACGCTTCACGGGATACTCGTGACTTACCTAAACATACTTAGCTATGCAAGGTTATTTTGTCCACTGACTAAGTTATTTTGTCCACTGACTATAAAAGTGTGACCATTTTCTCTGTCATTTTTCGCCTGGACATTTGTCATTTCGCCGCTGGCAACGGTGGGAGAAATTTGAGAAGACCGCCCTGGGGGCGGTCAGCGGGTGAAGTAGTTTCTGCGCCCGCAATGATGACAATCCACAAGTATCTACCCAATCCACACAAAACCTTAACCGTATCCGCTGGTTACCAAATCGACCTCACCCGATGCTTTTTAATGCTAACCCCCGGGGGCTTTCAAATACATGTAGAAATGAAAATGTCGAGTATGTGTTGTTGTTCTACTAGGCCCCTCCCTATATTGCGCTGGTATTTCACGGTTCTACTATTCGGTTTTGCTACGATTTCACGGTTCTACTTTCATTTTTACTTTTTGGGTTACTGATTGCCGTATATTTTCAATGTTCATTTTTTGGTTTGGCTGGGTTCCGCGAACATTGATCAACATTGTCATTTTAACACTGCATCGCATGTCAGTATTATATGTTCTAATTCCGTGGGATGCCTGTGCAACACCCCACGGTTAAAAACCAGTCAAATGCCTTTTTATTTTTCTTCATAGTCACAAATGGTAAGGACTTTTTTTTTTCCAATTCCCCTCTCCCGGGAGGACAATAAGACCTCCACCGGACCTAACCCGCGACTTGAACTCGGGCCCTCTCGCTTCATAAGCGCATGAGTTGTCTTTGCGCCATCAAAGCAGATGTATACATTGTGTTTAAAGTATTTTGTGAAGTTTCGAGAATGTTTCCTACCCTATTAGAGTAGCAAAATTTTGCTTTTTTTTTTCTTTCGTCATGTTCTTTTTCTTCTTAGTCACAAATTATCTTTTATTAAATTTCCAGTATCGTGCTGGAGGTGTTAGGAGCAACATGAAAACGACTTCTAGTGATCTAACCCACACTTTGAACTCGGATCTCCCGCACGGAGTGCGCATGAAATGTCATTGACCTTATTGGAAGCTTAAAGTTTGCATTGCTGGTTCGCTAAACGAGGAAATGACAACAGGAAGGCTGGGAGTTTTCAAAATTTATTACGAAACATTTGCATTTGAATGGTTGTGCACCAGCACTCGTTTTGAAACGGAGGCAAACAGCAACTCGGAAATGGGCTATTGCTTCTACAACGTTTCTGCGCTATTTCGAAGACGATGCCTACCTTTTCAGAGTTCAGACTTGGCGCTAAGAAGCAAACTTTGCTTTTTTAGCTCATTCATAGGCGCAGTGGACGAGGCATTAGTTGGATGAAAGATGTTGGTGGAAGTTGCAAGCGGCGAACGGTGGTGATTTGCCATTTCCCCTTCAAACAAAAATCGAAATTAATTTTTCGATGAAGCCCATTGAGTAATATTGTGTAGTCTAATATAGAATAAAGTCAACATTAAATTTGAAAAATTTGCGACGTGGGTCGAGAAGTTGATACCTTTGGGAACCCCAAGCGGGTGTATTTTAGCACAAGCTTTCGTACTTTTACAATTTCTGTTAACCGTTTGTGCATCCCACGGAAACGCCATTAGGCATCTTGTTATAAATATCATTGTTCGCTTTACGGAGATGGTTTCGTGCTTTCAATCAAGTGAAAATTCACTGAAGACGCTGACGCGACGCAGAGTCACTAGAAGACTGATTAAGCATCGAGTTCCCGGCAAAAGACAAACATGAGGCTGAAATTTCCTGCTTGCTAAAACCAACGAAAATTATCTGACTCACGACTATCTATGGCCTGCTATCCACAGTTATCGAGCAAGAAAACTCTAAAAAAAAAAAACCTAATAAATAACATATTTTGGCTTCTAACTGACGAGGCCAAAATGTTTGTCGGTAAAGTGTACCGATTTATACTTCAACATATTACCAAGATGTCTTCCTACGACATCCAAATCTAATACGATACAACATAAGGGAATGTAATGGAGAAAAATAGAAAGAGTGTGGGTTATGTGACAGACAGAATACGGCTGGCAAAAACTAAGTAGTTGCTTTAACGTGAACACGCCCAAACAAATAAAGACAGGCGAAGAAGCGTTTCGCTAGAAAAGGTAAAAATACATAAAGACAAGTAACATACAAAACTACATAAAAACGTAAACGCAGAAGTCAGAATTAATAGCTAACAACTCTTACCGATTGTGTGCAACTACGGACGAACGAAAACTCTAACAGTTGACATTAAACATGGCTGAGGTGACGAACTGACGCGACGAGAAAGCCTTAAAATACTAGTACTAATAGGAGGTTACAACGAAACTACAAGAAAACTTACATTGATTGTGCTAAACATAAAACGTGTTAACTAGCTGCAACAAAAAAACAAAGAAAGCGATTAACATAAATACTAACAGTTAAAAGGAAACAAATAAAAATGTAACTGTCCGCAACAGGTTCCACTGGTCGAGAATGGGACTAGCTAATCACAACGAGCGTTGCAATTTGCGACTACCATGAACAAAATACCCAACGGGCAAATTTTACTCATGACAAGACGCCTGGAG
>BLFK01000915.1:960433-971179 GCA_014634185.1 Astreopora myriophthalma
TCGGCAAAAGACAAACATGAGGCTGAAATTTCCTGCTTGCTAAAACCAACGAAAATTATCTGACTCACGACTATCTATGGCCTGCTATCCACAGTTATCGAGCAAGAAAACTCTAAAAAAAAACCCTAATAAATAACATATTTTGGCTTCTAACTGACGAGGCCAAAATGTTTGTCGGTAAAGTGTACCGATTTATACTTCAACATATTACCAAGATGTCTTCCTACGACATCCAAATCTAATACGATACAACATAAGGGAATGTAATGGAGAAAAATAGAAAGAGTGTGGGTTCTGTGACAGACAGAATACGGCTGGCAAAAACTAAGTAGTTGCTTTAACGTGAACACGCCCAAACAAATAAAGACAGGCGAAGAAGCGTTTCGCTAGAAAAGGTAAAAATACATAAAGACAAGTAACATACAAAACTACATAAAAACGTAAACGCAGAAGTCAGAATTAATAGCTAACAACTCTTACCGATTGTGTGCAACTACGGACGAACGAAAACTCTAACAGTTGACATTAAACATGGCTGAGGTGACGAACTGACGCGACGAGAAAGCCTTAAAATACTAGTACTAATAGGAGGTTACAACGAAACTACAAGAAAACTTACATTGATTGTGCTAAACATAAAACGTGTTAACTAGCTGCAACAAAAAAACAAAGAAAGCGATTAACATAAATACTAACAGTTAAAAGGAAACAAATAAAAATGTAACTGTCCGCAACAGGTTCCACTGGTCGAGAATGGGACTAGCTAATCACAACGAGCGTTGCAATTTGCGACTACCATGAACAAAATACCCAACGGGCAAATTTTACTCATGACAAGACGCCTGGAGGCGTTGACTCGATGAATGGCTGTCAACAGTTAGGGTTTATACGAACAAATAAACCGTTAAATAGAAATACTTCACCTGATTTCGTATCCGCATTTCAATGTATGATTCATTTCATCTATCATTTCGTTCGTTGATTCATTCATCACGGGAACATTTGAACTTACAAATTACCAGCTCCCAACAACAGTGGCTTCATACCTCAATTGTTTAGAGCGTCGCACCGGCATCGCGAGGTCACCGGTTCAAAGGCCGTTGACGTGCTGGAATTTTTCAGGCTTCTCCACGCAATTGCTAAAATTGCGTTCATGACTGCGAGGATCATAGCTTCACTAGAAATGCTTATGTCAACATTCAGTGCAGCATCAACAAACGGTGTTGCCGGCGGTGTTGCTTGTACTATTTCGCAAACAAGAAGAAAAATCAACAACTTTGTAGTAACCCGAGCCAACACGGTTTAACTTCAGTGAGAAGCACAAGCACGTGGCTAATTACCATATGAGACCAAAGTGAAAAAAAAAAGGAATGTGGCCGATCTTTAGACGTGGTCTGTCTTTGGCATCCCACGTAATTAGAGATTTTCGACAAACAGGGCCCGGTTGTTCGAAAGACGATCAACGCTAACCCTCGATTAAAACTTAACCGACGTTTTCACTTTGCCCTCTGAAAACACTTTCAAATAGTGGTTTTAGGCTAAAGGGGAAGAAAAGTGTAAGTCACGAGTGACAAGCAAAAGTCTTCCGGGAAAATCTTTGTTTATTGGTAAATCAACTGCAATCAAAGACTCAAAGTTCACTCTAAGCCAGGGTTAGTGCCCGGGGGTGGGGTACTGCCATATAGGTATGACCTACAAGGCTGCCGTTTGCTCTCTGCCCTGGGTGTCTACCACTGGCTTAATTTCTCTTTTGTCCCCACCCTCCCTTCCCACAACCATTTATAGCCGTTTGCGCTTTTCAATAGCCTCGATTTCAACGTTGTCCGTGGTCAAGTTTCGATGGAGAGCGTTTTAGAAGATCACAAAGTGGAAGCATCAACATCCCCGTCCGCAGTAAAGGTAGGCCTCTGTTATTGTCATAATTTGCAATCAAATCGACTCATTCCGTTTAAAGTGACTTTTTAGCACTTCTAGAAATCAATTAAGCTTAAGTTATGCATCGGTATGTGAGCAAGGCATGACCTGCAAGGAAAATGTACGTCTATCCGGGAGCTTGAACTTCCCTTGTAAACGTTTGTCCGCATTTTTTGGTCGGTCGCTGAGATATTTTTACTAAAATGCAATTTTTTTTAAATGTCATGATTGTCAACGTTCCGCGTAGTTGACATAGCCCGCAGGTATCGTACCATTCGGGTAGAATTCGCGTGGGAGCTTCGCGTGACGCGATCCATTTGATTTTCTTGGTACAGCAACGGGAACAATCTGCATTGAGAGTGACCTTAGTTTGAAGAATTAAGTCTCTTTGAAGAAGAGATCCCTCAATATATAGATCTACATACATTGATACTAATATTAATTCGATTTTATCAAATGGCAGGGAAAAGTTTCACTAATGATACATCACTGAAAGTCATTTATGAACAATTCCTCTTGAGATATAACTCTCCCACATCTATCATGTAGACAGTCAGTACAAAAGTTGGACTTGTGGTCCTCTCTACTTCACCCAAAAGGGGTGGGTGTTGGCAGCACACAAATAGTGTAATTGATTATACTTTAACTTTTCGGTGGCTCAAACCACACTGCCAAGAGCACTTATCATTAGGGACCTTTACATTGGAGTATGAGTTCGACTACTAGTATGCGTTTTTCCATCTGAGCACGCGCACCTGGAAATATTTCTACCTCGAAACCTACTGCGCACGTGCTCAGAATGAAAAACTAGTATACTCCAATCTAAAGGTCGCTATTGTTCAATAAGATGACGTAATTATCTCTATACATGTTACAAAAAGGCAGTGCAAAACACTGGACATAGGTGTCACTAACTTTATTTTTGTGATACGTGCTACCGAAACCAAAACTAAATGTGGTTTTTGCTGGTTTCTTCTGTTGCCATGGAAACATATTGTCGAGAAACAAGAACTGGATCTTGTTACCAATAAAATGGACTGATAGATCGTGTAATCGTAACAAAGAAGGAGCTCTGCCTTTACAGAATAGAAAGCAATGACAATTGCTTCCATTGTGACAAACCCAACTCAATCATGCATACTTTTGTAGAGTGCAACTCCTCTAAAATATTCTTTGATCACATATTGGATTACTTTAACAGAGTCAATGGTGTCGCCTTAATACCATCAATATGGGAATGGCTTTTCAGACTACTGCTCATTTACGACCAGTGTACAACTAGCTTAATAAAAAAAAACTCAATTATTTTGCATTATTTGCCAAGCGCTTCCTGTATACTCAAAAACTGGACAAAGAAAACAGTACTTCAGATGATTTTATCCCAGCAATCACCTACGGGCTACAGCTGGAAAAATTCGGATGAATAGTTTCTTTTATACGTCATTGTGAGAATGGCTCCCCTCTGTAAGCTGATCTTCATTTATTTTGATTATGTTTAAGTTTTCAGTAATAGTGGTTATTGTATCTTCTTTAGACTTGTACATAAATATTTTTCCCAAGCTGGAAAATGTTGAATGCATGTGATGTAAGAAGTTACCTTTTTTTTTTTTTCATTTTTTTAAACTTATTATTACTATTATTTCATAACTTATTGATAAAATTTAGACTAAAGCTATTTTGAATAATATTATGAGTCATTTGTGTTTCAACTGGTAAGAATAAAGAATTGTTTGTTTAAAAAAAATTAAAATTAAAAAAAAACAATGAAATGGAGATTCAGATAATACCATAACACTGTGAAAATAGTAGTTCTGCATCAAAATTTCGTATACTCCTGATAAATTTAAATTATGCCATCCAGTTATTGTGCTTGCTTTAAGTTTATGACATGGCTTTATAGCCATACCTACTGTCCAGTGTTTTTTGTTGTTGTTGTTGTTAGTGGCTGAATGGCTGGTTATTGTTTTGAGATTTCAGCATTGAAGTTTACACACTTTCCTTAGGAGGCGATGAGAGGTAACCATAAGCACTGAGCTTACCCTGTTGCTTTGCTTGGCATCTATGGCCTTGTTTGTTAATTTGCACTTACAATAATAATAATAATAATAATAATAACAACAACAACAACAACTTTATCAGCTTGCACAGTTTCTGGTAAACCCAGTACTTTACATTATGGGCCAGGAAACAAATAAACTTAACATTTAAGAATCCCAACTGGGAGACAGACCAGCTGGCTATTTACAAGGGTAGCTGAGGAGTTGAACCGGGTACTACCTAGAACAACCCCAGCAACTGGTTAGAGCAGGACTTGAACCCAAGACCATTAGATTACAAGTCCAGCACCCCAACCACTCGGCCATGCTGCCTCCTTACAAGCCACCTGTTGATTCCTGTTGATGTGGTGCTACTAAATTTTGCAGGTTTGAAAGGAGAAAGGGAAAGATACCGTACATGGAAAATCTCACACAACCCACTGCAAGTAATTTAGTCAGTTTCAGTCAAGCAAATCACATACTGAATGGCAGTTCTTCCAGCAAAGTTCCATCAAGCCATCATGGTAAACACAGTTCTTCTGGTGCAGTACAGTGTTACCAGTGCCCCAGCTGTGAAAAGACTTTCTTGTACAAGTCAAAACTGCTTCTTCATCAAGTAAGACACAGTGGCGAAAGGCCTTACAAATGCCCTAACTGTGAGAAGACTTACAAGCGAGAGTCTGAACTTATTGTTCATCAAAGGGTGCACACTGGAGAACGACCTTTCAGGTGCACAAAGTGTGAGAAAGCATTCAAAACAAAGTCAGAGCTTGTTGTTCATGACAGGTTTCACACTGGTGAAAGGCCATACAAATGTAGCCATTGTGATAAATCTTTCAGAACAGCATCTGAACTTGGAGTTCACAAGCGCATTATCTCTGGCGAGAGGCGTTTCAAATGTACAAAGTGTGACAGAGCATTTTTTCGACAAGCTGACTTAACCATTCATGAGAGAAACCACTGCACAGAGAAGACCAACAAGTGTAATCGATGTGACAAAAGTTTCCCAACAGAATTTGATCTAAGTAAACACAAGAATAGTCACAAAATTGTGAAGCCAGCTTTGAAGTGCAGAGTTTGTGAGAAGACATTTAAAACAATAGACCATTTGGAAGCCCATGAAAGAGCTCATTTTGCTGTGCCCACATATGACTGTTCAACTTGCCTATTGGCTTTTGGCAGCCCAAAAGAACTGGAATCTCATACTGAGAGCCATACAGGTAAGAAACTTTACAAATGTTCCCAGTGTGAGAAGTCTTTTGCCTTCAAATCCAAGCTTTTTCAACACTGGGTGATCCACACTGGGGAAAGGCCATACAAATGCAGCCAGTGCAACAAATCATATGGAAGAAAGTCAGAACTTGTAGTGCATCAAAGAATACACACGGGAGAAAAGCCTTTTAAATGCACAACTTGTGAAAAGTGCTTTAAGACAACATCAGAACTGGTTGTACATTGTAGAACCCACACTGGTGAAAAGCCATACAACTGCAGCTTTTGTGTGAAGAGGTTCAAAACTGCATCAGAACTTGGTGTCCACAGGAGAAGCCACATTGGGGACAAGCCTTTCTCCTGCACTCGATGTGACATGTCTTTTAAGCGAATGGCTGACCTTACTATTCACAAAAAATTTCATCTGGTAGATCTGCCCTACAAATGCCATCTTTGTATTATGGCCTTTGGAAGTTCATCTGAGCTTGCCAGTCACCAAGACTTGCACAGCTACATTCTCAACAATAGCAGAAGTGAAAATTTGCCTGCTGCTGCAGAACAAGTAGTTCAGGGTGGTGGACCACCATCCCAAGGATTAATTTCAGCAGATCAAGCATTCAGGTTAGTTCCGGGGTTGAAGATGGCTCAGCTTGCTGTTGCCAAAGACAGTGTGACACAAGTTGAAGATACCAAGGCTGGTCATATGGATGGAAACGTGCACAATGGGGAACCTGATCTAGACATTGATAAGTTGATGAAAATTGTCAACAAACCCTTCAAATGCAGTGAGTGCAGTAAAGCATTTGTTTCTACCACTGAGCTGGCAGGGCATGTGAGAATTCATACAGGTGAGAGACCATTCAAGTGTCCCCAGTGTGACAACTGTTACCGCACCCAGTCGACACTTTCTGTGCACATGAAAAGCCACAAGAAGGAGAAATGCTTTAAGTGTTCTTACTGTGAATTGACATGCCCCACACTTTCAATGCTGTACGATCATTCCATGCTCCACCAGGCTAAAAATGGTGCTCAAGATTGGCTGGCAAACGATCATTCCAGACAGGAACCAAAGGATGTGAGTGCAGATGAAGAACCTTTGAAATGCTGGTTTTGCCAAAAAGGGTTCCATGAACAGGAGGCTCTAGACCATCACATCAGTCTGCATGAAGACAGAAGCAAAACTTTGGAGCTGTGTATTAAGAAGTTAAAAAGCTCTTTTGTAGAAAGTGAAGGTAAATGTGCATAGAGGTAACATTCATTGGTCATTAGCAAGGGCAGGGTAAGGAGAGGGACTCAGAATTACCTTTAGTCCACGCATTTAGTGTCCCTATGCCCCTTCATTTAATGCCCCCCTATTTCAATGGCATTAACTTTTAATTCATAATATCTTGAGTCACTTAAAGTGGATATGACAGATTTTTTAATTTGCTATATAAAATCTCCACAATGTACTGATAAGTATAGCAAAAAAATATATTCAATATTGATTTTTCCTCCCCATGTTTTGATGTACCAAAAACGTGAAATTTCACTTCTGGTGGGGTACAAAACCGCGAGACCAAAAACAGGAGACTGGGAATGATTGTGACATCATTTCACGACTTCAAGCTTCGCGGAAAACAGATTTCTCAGTCATTTTCTTATTTATTGCTAATAAATTTGCCAAAAAATGGTACAAAAGTGTGTTGTCTATAAGAAAATAAGAAAATGTCGGAGAAATCTATTTTCCGCGAAACTTGAAGTCCTGAAATGACGTCACAATCATTCCCAATGTCCTGTTTTGGTCTTGTGGTTTTGTACCCCACCGGAAGTGAAATTTGACGTTGACATTGCGGAGATTTTATCGAGCAAATAAAAAAATCTGTCATATACACTTTAAACGTTACATTAATTTTACTCAATATGATTTCTGTGAATCTCTCTTACCTATTCAAACTTGCACGAGATTATTGTGGATGAATTGTTCAAGATTTCACTTCCAGCTTTAGTTTTTGTACTTTCATTGGCACGTCAATGACAACTGAAAAATTCAGAGCACTGCATGGAATTTGATATGTCTATGATTAATTCATGTGAGAGCGATAAGATTCATTTTGAAAATAGACCATTTTGAACTAATTATAATTTACATGCTATAGCGTTGTCTATATGCAGTGTTTCATTAGATCTTAGATTTAGTGAAGAAAATAGGGTTAAGGTCTATTCAGAAACAGAGAAATTCGGAGTTGGATGGTTCAACACAATTTGAAGATGGTTTAGTCAAACCATGGTCCAAATCTGATCCTGGTGAAGGGTGTGGATATGGCATCTGATTACGATAAGCCAAACGCTTCATCTTTTTGAAGTGACCCATTTACACAATCAGAAATATACTAGTACAGCACATGCCTTGTACATGTATTTCTTTTAAGAACTAGTTTTCATTTTTATGCCTGTAAAGTATAACTATTTACCGTCATAAAAATTTCACACTTAGACCTCAGGCAGTCTAATCGTAGTGTGTAATGTGTGTGTTATAAAAGTAGCCCGTGCCATGAAGCTATACATTTCTATTGAACTGTATTCATTTCAGTCAAGCAGAATAGCAATGTAAATATTGTTATTTTCACCAACTATAAGCCTTCCAGTTCTTACCCCCAATCTATTTCTTCTAATCACTTTCTAGCACATCTATGGGCAGTTTTATCACATTTTTTTTTTTACCCCAGGCTGTATACAACCCATATGAACCTAGTTAGATTATATCACAATCTATGTTTTACTTCAGTTAGCATTTTTAAAAGATTTGAGTGCTGAAATGTTAGTGTGCCTTGGGCAGTACGTTAAATTTTTACCCAACAAAGTATAGTTTGTCCTTGGCTGTCAGATTTCCTAAACGAGACTTGAAGAGTAGTTATTTTTAGCTTTAGGTTAACTTTAGCTTAATTACATGTGATACAATAATCGTCAAGTTGCAAAGTTTGTAAGTGTGCTCTTTGGGCATTTTTTTAGTTTTTGAATACTCTCATTTATGATAGTCTTTATTCCAGCTTTTATTTTATATGTATATATTTATATATCACTCTCTAATATTTGTTGTATACTCAACATTGGGCTGAATTTCTGCTGCCATTTTGCTTTAATACTCATTTGTTGCATTGGTCCAAGCAAAATGGAGGATGGAGTTCACATTAAGCCACTATATTTTGATATTATATTTTCACTACTTAAGTAAATGTATGTACTGTACTCACAGTACAGTCAAACCTCTCTACCGCGGACACGCAAGGTCCACCATCAAGCAAAAGCAATGTTGCACGTTAAAGATACATGTAAAATACACAGCTCACCAAACCAGAGAACAAGGAGGAACCTCTTGGAGCAGAGCAGGGAACACACACATAAACACAACCCACATAGGAGGCACTGTATGGGTATTTTCTGCGAAACCGAAGGTGTAACAATCGGTATCGATGAAACAATGAGATTAAAGCGATGATTGAAACATTGGAAACCAATTTTTCTTTTACAAGCAATGATTAGTTTTTGTTCCAAAATCAATTATGTGGTGGAAGATACGTGACGAAATCAACGTCTGCAGGTACCCATACAGAGCCTCACACAACCGGATGGAGGGGTTTCTCCTTCGACCAAATAAACTGTTGGTTAGTCTAGGTAAGAGACCCGGGGGAGGGGGGGTACTCCCGCGAATTGTGGATAGGGGTGTGCCGCGAAGGTTCGTGAACCCTAACCCTATTTATGGACTAAGGAAGCGAAAAGTGATACCCTATTTAAGGCCTAAAGCCGAAAAATGACACCCTATTCGAGGAAAAAACAAAATTATTAATAGCATGAAAAGGAAAACTTTATTTCTTCTCTGTAACATTGGATGTTAAACCTCTGTTGCAAAATCATTTTGTTAATACTTAAACGGATACGTCAAGTTTAAAGAAAACCGTTCGTTTAGGCGGGCGTTTTCACACACCAGTCTTAGATAATGAAATTAAGCTACCCTATGTAAGGACCACACCAGGTACACAGAAACAAAAGGGTCAAAAAATATATTCTATTTAAGGACAACCATACCCTATTCCACGGCACGTACCTATACATATATATGGGAGTCCCCCCCCCCCCTCGGGGTAAGAGAGAGGTCTCTGTTAGAGAGGTGTGGGTAAAGACAAGGCTCATGTTGCACAGGAATATCTCGTGTATGAATAATCATGCACTGTAATCACTCAAGGGTATGATCTGACAGGCACAAAATTACAAAGTGTTCACATTTGAAGTCAAAATAGCAAATGTTACATTTCAGACTTTTTGTGACTTGGTAAAAAGCAAAAATTGATGTTGCTTGTGTCTGGAGCTTTTTTAGCGGAAATCAGGACCAATAAATTTGACTACAATTTTTCAATTGACCCCTCTCAAATGACTATTCACTTCCCTAAAATTTGGGTCCGACTTCAAACCATGATTAACGTTAATCTTGGTTTATAAGTACTATCGCAACTCATAGGTTTTGGTTACAGGCTGCGGCCCGCTACGAACAATTTGGCCAAGGGTAGGGAATGATATACTGGGTGTTATAAAACACAAACAAGAAAATCTTGGAGTTCTATTCTCAGAAGATTAATTTGGGACACCAACATGGTTTTTGTTGTTGTTGGAAACCAGTAATATGCCATGCCGTAACCCAAATCCTAGACCAGCTGGGTGTGTGTGTGTGTGTGTGTGTGTGTGTGTGTGTGTGTTTATTACTTAGCGATCAATTTCTCACCCCCGGGCGCACGGACACCCGTCACTCCTCAACGACCATAAATATGTTGTTTTGTGTGCGAAATAGCCGTAGCAATATTGATTTTCGTACAGTAGCAAAACCAGACCCCTTGACAGAAACTTAAATGCTTTTGTGGAGTTCATTGCATGTAGGACACTGCATTTACACGGTACAACTTTTGCTTACTACTGCTGTGTACGATTTCTTAAAAGCGTGCGCTGCTCACGCCACGCAAGAAATCGCGTGCAACTTTCGCCATTTAGCACAGACTGTGCTTATGATTGTTGTAGGGTTTTGTCGGCCAAACAGGGAAAAATAAACATCGAGATTTCTATCAGATCATAAGGTTTTAAAGTGCTTCTGAGAATTATAGTTTCAATAAAACGTTCATATGAAAGCAGTCGCTTCAAATTGTAGACATTTTCCCAGGTGAGTGAAGTCTTCTCCACGGGGCCCGGCGCAATCATGTCAACTGTGAAGAGAGGTAATTTAATGATCCTCACACTTTCTGGACAATTTAAGCAATTGTCTCTTATGTGCACTTGAAAAATTCAAGTGACTCCGAAGGGATTCGAACCCACGACCTCTGCGATGCCCGGAGCAGTGCTCTTACCAACTGAGCTATGAAGCCACATAGTTGAGAGCAGGTCAATTTGTTGGGCTCATCCGTGTTTTCCCGTGAAAGAAATGATTATGAAGTGCGAGTCAGAAATGACCTGAAGAAATGATCCTCGCACTTTCTGGACAATTTAAGCAATTGTCTCTTATGTGCACTTGAAAAATTCAAGTGACTCCAATGGGATTCGAACCCACGACCTCTGCGATGCC
>BLFK01000915.1:971334-976334 GCA_014634185.1 Astreopora myriophthalma
CTCAACGACCATAAATATGTTGTTTCGTGTGCGAAATAGCCGTAGCAATATTGATTTTCGTACAGTAGCAAAACCAGACCCCTTGACAGGAACTTAAATGCTTTTGTGGAGTTCATTGCATGTAGGACACTGCATTTACACGGTACAACTTTTGCTTACTACTGTTGTGTACGATTTCTTAAAAGCGTGCGCTGCTCACGCCACGCAAGAAATCGCGTGCACCTTTCGCCATTTAGCACAGACTGTGCTTATGATTGTTGTAGGGTTTTGTCGGCCAAACAGGGAAAAATAAACATCGAGATTTCTATCAGATCATAAGGTTTTAAAGTGCTTCTGAGAAATATAGTTTCAATAAAACGTTCATATGAAAGCAGTCGCTTCAAATTGTAGACATTTTCCCAGGTGAGTGAAGTCTTCTCCACGGGTCCCGGCGCAATCATGTCAACTGTGAAGAGAGGTAATTGGAACGAACTTAAGAAATGATCCTCACACTTTCTGGACAATTTAAGCAATTGTCTCTTATGTGCACTTGAAAAATTCAAGTGACTCCAAAGGGATTCGAACCCACGACCTCTGCGATGCCCGGTGTAGTGCTCTTACCAACTGAGCTATGAAGCCACACAGTTGAGAGCAGGTCAATTTGTTGGGCTCATGCGTGTTTTCCCGTGAAAGAAATGATTATGAAGTGCGGGTCAGAAATGACCTGAAGAAATGATCCTCGCACTTTCTGGACAATTTAAGCAATTGTCTCTTATGTGCACTTGAAAAATTCAAGTGACTCCAATGGGATTCGAACCCACGACCTCTGCGATGCCGGTTCAGTGCTCTTACGGAACATTGATTTGCTCCGCCCCCTACCCCCGAGCCAAGTCGGACAATATCACCAAAACCGCTGGATAAAAATGCAGAAGACGCATCTGTACAGCGTTGTCCTCGACCTGAAACGTACCGGCGAGAATTTTCACACCTCCATGTGAAGTTTTCTTTCATGATTCACCATTTTCTTGCCGGTGTTTGTGAATATTTTTCCTCAACTTGAGGCTGACCCCGTATAAAGGCGCCTTTGATTTTTTTTTTCATCCAGCGGTTTAGGTGAATTCGAAACGAATATTCACGTACCTTTTTGAGAGGTGTCGAAAAACTTCTTGTCTACTCGTCGGATGCCTCAACTCTTACTAGCAGAGCTATGTGCAGCGCGCCCTTCTGAATATAATACATGGAAGTACAAAAATCAACAACAAAACTTCAAATTTTTGTGGCCTTTGTGATGTTACGGGTTATGGGGTCCTGATATAATTAAAAAGCAGTGTATAATACCCATTATTATTACACGACTCAGGCAGTCAGAGGGCCAATAACTAAAATCAACCAATCAAAATGCTCTATTGCCGGTCCAATATTCTCTAAGTATTGGACCGGGCATTGTCCCGAATGAGCTTTGAAAAGCTTCAAAGCTTTCTTCAGTCGTATAATAAATCTCTTATTAACCAAGCTTGCTCGGGACCGTACTGGAAGAATATCGGCCCCCGGTCCTTTTTGTACGGACTTCGCTGCGCTCGGTCCGTACTGTCAAGACCTCGGGCCGATATTCTCCCAGTACGGCCCTCGCGCTTGGTTAATAAGGTATATATACTAACCCTCTTTCGAATAACTTGGTCATGGCATGGTAGCTTGAGACTTGCGTACCACCTTTGCTTCCTCGTGTTAATGTACTTCAAAGGATTAAAGCTGTTCTCAATTGAGTGTCGAAAGTAGTTGCACAATTATTTTGCTTTTGGTTTGCGCCATGATAAAAAACTTGCACGAACTTTTCAACCAATCAGATGCAAAAACTAAAACCAATTGCGATTTCGTTGCTCTCGTTTTCCCGCTCTTGACGGTTCACTTGACGCCGGCTGCGTTTACTTGGTTTGCGTTCCGATTGGCTAGAAAAACCAAGTCGTGAAGAGCCCATTCCGAGTTGCTGTTTGCCTCGGTTTCAAAACGAGTCCTCGTGCACAGCCATTCAAATGCAAACGAGTTGTGTATTTTCATGCAAATCAAATTCATTATAGTTTGAATGGTTTAGCACCAAGACTCGTTTTCAACCAGAGGCAAACAGCAACTCGGAAATGGCCAATTACCTCGATATTCAATTGTAGTTTGCCGAAGGGCGTATTTCCTTTAGAGAGTGATTAACTTTATATAGATTACTTTGGCTTTGGTTTCACGGCACTCTTATGTTCCCAAATCACTCGTTTTTTGCCTCAAAAAATGAACCCCGAAACTAATTCGTTTCTGATAATGACCGAACCAGTGGCGTGGAAGGCCATATATGAGGGTCATATGAACGAAACCCTTGAACAGTTGAACCTCGACGTGTGTAACCCCTATATATTTTAGTCCCTCGTGCCACTGGTGTAACCAACGATACTCTTCAGCCCGGTACGGTATCGCTGGTTGAAAGCCCGCCGTTTGACCAGGCAACGATATTCGTCACCCTGTGGAGGAGACCTCGAGCCAATTCCCGTGGTAGGCCGGGGATGAATCACTGGAGAGTTTTAACTATTCCAATGGAAAATTTCATATATAGTTCAATGGTGGACAGACAATCGTCAAGTAGAAAGTGGAACTGACGATAGCAGAAAGTTCAAATTAAGGGACCCGTCATTATTTATATACAGCAGGGGGATTGGGGGGGGGGTCATTTTTTTATCAAAGAAACAGGGGGAGGGGTCGTCTTTTTTAGGTTCTGCTAGATGTCTTAATTCTGATTCAGACACACTTGTGTTTGTGTAGAAGGGATTCTGAAACATAGAACAATGGCCGTTTTTATACTAGACACGAATTATCCGTCTGGACGAACTTGGGCAAACATTTGTTGTTCGTCTGGTTATGCGTCTCCAGTATAAAGACGAGCAAAAGGCGCATTTTCCGTCAAGACCAATTATCTTCCGTTGTGCGTCTTGAACGACGCACAACAAAAGATAGTTGGTCTTGTCGGATAATGCGTCTTGTGCCCGTCCTTATACTAGACGAACTTAACAGACGCAGAATAAATGTTTGCCCAAGTTCGTCCCAGACGGATTATGCGTCTTTCATCGTTCGTCCCGTCTTTATACTAGACGAATAAAATGAGGGACGCATAATTCGTCTGGACGGATCATGCGTCTCTAGTATAAAAACGGCCAATTTCAAGAATCCAAATCAGTCAGAGAGATATTAACCCAGTTTAAAAAAAAATCAATTCAAAATTAATTGTAATGGCCTTATTAAATTCTGTGACTATTTCACACTATGATGATGGCCAATACCGATCCATCTCCAACCCAACACGAACTTTGGCTGGAATACATGTCCACCCTACAAATGCATGGTTGTGTCAGTTTAATAGCCTATGAAGTCATAAAACATGTTTTGACATACAAAATACAATCACTGATGCCTCAACTTCCTTGCACTCAAAACACTGAAATGACAAGCAGTTACAGTCCAGTGATGCAGAAGGTACCGTTATGAAAGGCATCACTTGTTCCATGGTCTCACCGACTGAGTATATCATGTGGGATGGCCTAGTTGAAATTTTATTCTCGCTCGATTAAAAGAGGGGGGCACTTGCCATTCTCAGGCCTGGGTAGGGGAACCTTTGTGAAATTATCTTCCTATATAGTTCTCCCCCCCTCCCGGCCTCTCCACATCGCTCGCTCGAAATAGTGGCGACTTCGCTTTACAATTCAGAGAAAACCGGGTCCGGACCCATTAAAAAGTGGTCTGGTCCAACTGTTTTTTACCCTTTACACACGTAACAGTTAGGTTTGGCTCATGAAAAAAGTGTCCTTAAGGCCTCGTTATCAGTACACTGTTTACATTGACAATTTTAGGAATCAGGACCGGACTCTTCCCGCAAAATAGGGCTCCGGACTTATTTTCTCTGGTTTTGGGGCCATAGCCGCCTATGGCCCCAAAACCAGAAAAAAGCGGGTCCGGATCCATTTCATAAAAACCTGGTACGGATAGTTTGCACGAAAAAAATTTATGGTCCGTACCAACTTTTTAATGGGTCCGGACCCAGTTTTTCCTGTAGTGTACAGACGCATTTACACGGGTCGCCCATACACTGTTTCGAGCGATCGGGGGATTATATGGAAACCAGAGCCGAGTTCTTCGAAGCCGGGTTAACGCTGACCCTGGGTTAAGTCCTATAAAATCCTATTGGTTGTCTTGGTATTTATCCGTATTAGCACTAACCCTGCTTCGAACAACTCGGCCTAGTTGTGGGTCCGGATGACCCAGGAAACTATACAAAACAAAACAAACTAGCACAAAACCCTTCCCACAAGCACACGACTCACCAACATAAATTTTAAGAAACACGGATGATTTTTAATTTAAGATCTAATTTAACTACAAGTATAACAGTTACTACAAATAAAACTAATTGTTATATGTTAAATTAACCTTACTTTAACTTACTCAATGCTAGGACTATACAACAACAAATGAATTTTAAGCCAATGCACGCTAAATTAACTTACGAATATATAACAACAAATGAATTTTAAGCCAATGCACGCTAAATTAACTTACGAATTTATGCTAAATATTTACAAATATATACAGTACCGTTCAGTTCCTTCTTAGTTCGCGCTCCATATAACCAACTAAATAACAAACTTCAGCCAACCTTGCAAACTCCACGACAAACCTCTCCTGTACGCGTTGCCGTCCTCAGTCAGATTCTGCAATTTCTCTTGCCTGTCTTACAGTGCCCCCGTCAACTCTTTAGCTTTCCGTCCTCCTCTTTCGTCTTCAACTTTTTAATGTTATCAGTCAGTTTCTTTCACAGTTCAGCACAGTTCACAGTTCCTTCATAGTTCTTTCAGTGTCAGATCAAACTTTGTTACCGCCGCTGACAGAAGGATTTTGTCTTTGATTTTCGGTCGCGGGCGGTTCCTGCTAATGATTCTTTAACAGTGAATCTCTCTGCGACGCTCCTCTGAACTGTCTTCTTCATTCAGCTT
>BLFK01000915.1:981334-990158 GCA_014634185.1 Astreopora myriophthalma
AGTGATGAAATTATTTATTTGATACATCTATCCAGGTGCGAGTTTGTAAAGAGACTTGCCCACTGCAATGAATTTGCCAATGGTTTCTCAATACTAAGCTCAGAACCAACACAGTTTTAGGGTTTTCAAAAAGATTTTAAGTAGGAGACTTTGAGAAAGTAGGCAGGACTAGGGGCCAGAGACCCTGGTGTTCTGTACATTTCTCTTTTCACCAGTAAATTGTAGCTGGGTATACTGTGCAAGTAGCTGGCAATATTGGCGCTTCTTGGCAATCCTGCAATACCCATTTTTGGTATTAGGGTATTTATATTTACACTTAGAAAAGTGATTTGGATAATTATAAATTTGTTTTCATCCCCCCCCCTGCAAGTGAGTATTCTAGTGAAATTTTGGTTTTGTTTAGTGGGCTTGAGTCCTTATTGTTGGTTTTGTAAAACGTTACCAAATTAATGCATTGTGTTTGTGCTGATTGCAGATGGAGTACATTCTTAGGGCTAAGAGGAGTGAACTAACATCCAAGCTCATGCTATCTGGTTCAGATGGCCTGAGTAATGACTTACGGAAGATGGACCCAGAAACCCAGGCCCGTTTAGAGACTCTTCTAGAGGCAGCAGGTGGGCTTTTCTTGAGTTATTTTTTAGTTGTCAGTAATAGTAATGGTGTTTTTAGTCCCAAAAATGTGGCGTGTTCTGTTGAGTCAAACACACCAAATAGGAAGGAACAGAATTATTGTATTTTAATAAATTACAATGCTATCTACAATCATGTAAAAGGTCTGTTAATACTCAGCCTTACAACTATTGAAAATGAATAGAAAAATTACATGAAAAAACAGTAAAACTGACTGCACACTTCTATGACTGCCTCCATATTAGGTATTATGTTAGGTCCATATCAGTTAAAACAGTTCATCAGTTTTCACTTCTTGTTAGCAAATTCATACTACTGTAAACTAGTTAGCAACAAGTTAGCAACTGGTTACCTTGAATGAGTCTAACAACTGAAACACTTGAAATTTAAATGGAGTGCACGCAACACTGATAAACTGAAATAGTGCATGCGCATGTAACTTTGACGTAAATGGTGAAAACTTACAGTTCAGGAAAACATGAAATAACAATTTACAGGGTTCGTACAGGTCATGGAAAACCTGGAAAGTCATGGAATGGAAGTAGTTTAGTTTCCAGGCCTGGAAAGTCATGGAATTTAATTGTCGGTCATGGAAAGTCAGGGAAAATTATAGTCATGTGTGGTTCGTAAATTAGTGCAGATGTCGAAGCAAGGACAAAATGGAATGCAGGCAAGTTATGTCAGAAAATACGCCAAAACAAGGACGATTTTGACAATTTTCGAAGGTGGCAGCTAGACTTTAGGTCATGGAAAACTGGAAAAAGTCATGGAAAAGGTCATGGAAAGTCATGGAATTTGAAAAACTCTTAAGAGTACGAACCCTGATTTATTATGTTAAGAGTTCTGGCCCCAGTTGTTCATTGCATGGATAACTAACATAAGGGTATGTAGCTACAATTCCTCTTTGACTGCTGAACTCAATATTTCACAAGTTAGTGCAGTTAGATGTATAGTTGAATACAAGAAGAGAAAGTAACCATGTTATATTAGTTGGTAAAGGTAATATACTACCATCAACACTGGCATATAAGCTGCACTCACAGATAAGCCACACTACCAATTATTTAGAGCTTTTTTTTTTTTTCAAAAAAAGTTTGGCTTATACACCAGTGTTACGGTATATGAGCACCTTACTAAGAAGATGTTGACTTAATTGACTTATCAAAGAAATAAAAAGTTAACAACTTTGAAACTGATGAAAATCTTGTAAGCCACCAATGATGTAGACTATGATCAGTCCCTCTTTTGCCTACTTCAAGTGGGATGCAAAAATAAAAACAGGCAGGCAGAAAAGTGGCCGTACCGACAAATCTAGAGCGTTTGACCTTTTGTGTTCAGCATGATAAATAATATATATATATTTTTTTTCTGGACAGTGACCCAGACATATGTGGAAAAAAAAATCGGAGTTCTCCTAATGGAAGTGGAACCTATTACCTTCCAACAATATACATGTATATTACTAGTCAGGATGCTCTACCATTGAGCCATGTGAGACTCGTGGTCCTGTATACTGCTAGGATTTGAGTGTTGATGTGAGATAAATATAATTATGGTTGGAAAGATATGACATGTCAGGTGTTGAGCCCAGTGAATATTGACATTTCTTTACAACCACATCACACATCAACATTTAAATTCCACCAGTATGCAGGATGATTCACCCATGAACCTAGTTTAAAAATTAGTCTTGTATGGGTAACTGGTAGAGCATCTAAACTTGTAACTGGATTATCATAGGGAACTCAGACCTTTTTCCAAGTAGGCCTCCATCACTTTTTAGGAAACAAAAACATCATTTTTAATATCACTGTATTTTTCATTTGTTGGGGCAGGTGTTGGTAAGCTGGCTGATGGCAAGGCATTTACTGATCCTGAAGTTCTACGGAGATTGACCTCCTCTGTTAGTTGTGCACTGGATGAAGCCGCAGCTGCACTGACGAGAATGAGAACTCAAAACAATGGCACACCGTCATCAGCTGGCCAAACTACTGCTGATTCAGGTTGGTTGGGCCAATAGCACTTTACTCTATTCTGAAATTACTGTTATTGGGAACTTTAGCAGAATCTGTTGAACTACGATATTATTGTTTTTTTTTTTGGTCAGCTGCTAAAGGGCTAGGTGATTAGTCTAAGAAGATCAGCACTCATGAAGGATGTGTCCAGTTGTACAGTACCGCTCAAAAGGAAGTTTTCCACCATCACGCGAGATGCTAAATGTGTAGCGTGCTGTGCGGATCACATTGTGCACTACGTGATTTCTGTCGCATGCTACAGGAATGGCGTAGCGCGAGATGTTGAAAAATCTGCAAGTACAGTGGCTTGAGGCTCTTGTGCAATCTTAATTGGCCTTTTATCAAGACTAACAGATAGTCTATTTCAATATCTACACTGTATTTCGAGTATTGTGAAATTCCCATACGTGGAAAAAAAAAATCTCACACACTGAATGCCATTTGTCTGCTACACGACAATGCAACAGCACTTTATTGCCAATTCAGGCTACATCACAATGATAACAGAACTGGAGTCAACAACAGGAAAAAACTACCCAAACGTTGGTACACTTCTATAAACTTTAGGCAAGAACTGGCTAAGGGGTGGGAGGGTGGGAAAACTGTTGCACTGTCCGGCAAGAAAAGAAAAACTGAGTCACGTGACCGAGCATGAAACTGACATCCTGACTTGTACCCAGGTCCCCCATTCGGTGTGAGAGAACTTGGTTTCCTGCCTCTTTCGCAAGCTCAGCCGGCAGGAAAAACATCAAATAAATAAACAAACCAACACGCATACGCGAAAACGTATGTAAGAAAAGTGGCTATTCCAAAGAAAGTTTACATTCTGCTGAACGTGATCTTGCCAGTTCGTGCTAAATAAACAAAAGTAGATAAAAATTATTTAAACTTTGCATGTATGGAAACAATAAACTCTGCACCATAAGCACTCGTGTAAGGAAAAGTGAGTCTAAAGACAGATTATTTTGCTTTTTCAAGGAACAAATTTTGTTTGTTGTGATGCCACAAATTGACGCTTGCCAGCACACAAGCTTTGCCGATCTGAAATCTTGACAAAATGAAACAACTTCCACTGGCTGAGAATACAAGCATCTACAGCATCTGCGGCACTGCTAGAAAAATTCCATTGCCTAAGCCTCAAGGTCAAAATGAAATCAAATTTTTAACTACATTACTTTTGATGTTGTGTCAACTTCATGGCAGAAAATGGTATTTCTGACAGTTGTAGCCTGCGAAGTTGGCAGAAATATTTATTTTGCTGGCGCGGACCAGAGGACTGGGCCCGGTCGTTGGGTGGGGATTATGGGTAATTTGTCGTCTAAGTAGTGAACCGTTAAGGTTTTGAATCAGTCTAGGTCAGCTTTCTTCGCCAGCTTTTTCCCTTAACCTCCATAGGGGGTGGCACTTGCATAGGGTTTGGAGAGTACGTTCCCTTTTTCCTACAAGGTTTTGGGTTTTGGTATCCAGCAGGTGCCCAGCGTAACTTTCCTGTAATTTTTAGTACATCATTAATATCAGGTATACGATCATATTGTTATGTGAGGGCGGAGTTTCCACGCTTATGGCAATCAGAATAAACCGGCTTGTGGTGCTTGCTGTCCTACAGTACATTGTGCCCAAGTATCTACACAGTTGCGACGTGGTTGAGCTAGTTGGGATGTGTCCGATTGGGTAGTGTAGTCAAAATTTTGTATAACAGTTCTAATCTGTTTGTGAAAAGTAAGTCGCCATAAATGTAGAATTGCATATATAGTCGGCATGTTAATTTTGATTTGATTTATTTCAACTCAGCTCAGTTTACATGACATACAGTAAGATTAAATTTACATAGGTGTCAAAACACAGTACAACTAAGGAATAAGAAAGAAATTGTAACAACAAAATAGAGCAAGTTGGGATCATCCAATTAGCATAGGCCAATCTAGTGGATGACCCCAGCAATAACATACAATTTCATACAGACAATTGTATGTACAGAAATTGTTGGAAATTGTTAGAAAAATACCAGCCATATTCACAATTATGTTTTAAGGGCAGCGAACATTTTCTTCTCGGATAGACCCGAGCACGTTTGGACCGAATTTCATGTGCAACCACCAGAAAGATACATAATCGGACACCAAACGCGGCAGACTTTCTACAGATCTCGAGGTTAACAAAGCTTGTTTGGGGAGCCGATAATTTCAGAGCAAATGCATTCACACTTGCATGTTTGTGCTCTGAAAATTAGTTAAAATCAGTTGATTTGGCTTGAAGTTTTGGCATCTTTCCCACTAAGTTTTCAACAATTCTGTGGAAGGTCCCAAACTACATGCACAAGAAGTTTTGCGGTTATGCAAATTTGTTATCAAAAGATGAAGACATGAATATAACGGGCACCATCATTGGTTTGTGACAAATTAACACTTGATAAACCCCTGTACAAATTATAAAAACTAGACCATCAATGACAAACTTGTATTAAATTGCGTGATAAACAATCATATATCAATTTGTAATCAAGTTCTTTGTTTTGTTTCCATGGGAAGTCTGCCATTTACTTTCCAGCTTGGGAACTATATGAATGAACTATTCAAATCATGCATCTGCAGTTGTTAGTCACTATGCGAAGTTAATTGATTTCGCGCAGTAAAGGTGTCCTAAATTTATGCCAAAAATTTTCACTTCAGTGACTCCTGCGCAACGCGATTCTCGTGGCGCGTGATGAGAATCGTGTAGCACAGAAAACGCGACACGAATGGTAACTTACTTTTGAGTGGTAGTGTAGAAGAAGGTAGTTTGGATCACTTTAAGCATATTAGAACCAGGTTCTCCTGAATGATATTTTGATTTTAAAAGTAGCTAGCTTGTGTCACCAGAGAAGTAACAACACAAAATGGTAAAAAAAAAAAAAACAGGTAAAGACTACAGAATTTCATTTGTTTGATTTTGCATTGCATTGAGTCCTTGAGAAAATTAAGGCAAATTATATCCTTAGAAGTGCTTGAGTTCTTGACCCAAAAAACAACATGAATGTGTCAGGTAATCATTTGATGTGCTTAATTGCAGGTGCCCGAAGTCTGGCTGAAGCTTGTCTGGAGGGAGATGTTGGTGCTGTGAGGAAGCTTCTGGAAGAAGGGTGGAGTGTCCATGAACCGACTGATGAAGGGGAAAGTCTTCTCTCTCTAGCTTGCTCAGCAGGTATGAAATATCTCACTGTAATTCACTTGTAATAGACCTGCAAATGACAAGTTTATGGTCATTTAAAAATGGTTTGGAAGATAAAAGGTGGTTTCTGCATTCACACCGGCCTCTTTTTCAAAGAGTGTTCAAGTGCAAAAGCTTTTTTGATAGAGCAGTGTAATTACTTTGCATATGAATACAAACTCATCTTCATAAGAAAGACTTTGCTCTTAGACTCCTTTTCAAAAAGGGGCTGAAGGGCTGAAGTGAACTCGGAAATGGCCTATTCCATTTTGTAATTTTCGGATTTAATTCAAAGTGTACAATAAGTTTATCGTTGCTCCTCTCTTCCAAGGAATATTGCAAACCTTATCAAGGATGCAGGAAAAGATAATTTATTATCTGAGCAGAGAATAAGAGTTTCAGGGCAAAACCCTTATTTTTCATTCTGCTTGTCTAATGAGCAAGTGAAACTCAAATTTTGGTTGTCCAAAACCAAAATTCACTTGTCCAAAGAATGAATTAACCGTCATCGGCATTAAAAGGTTTATGGACATGTTTCATGTAAGCCTTGATAGAATTACATGTAAATGTACACAGCCACTGGTCTAGGGCTATTACAGTTGCAAACAACTACACATCAAATTGAAACCATCTTCAATGTAGCAAAACCAACTCAACAAGCAAACAGAAGCCAAGCAGAAAATAAAAAAAACAAAATAAAACAAATTAAACAACAACGTGGTGGACTCCATCTTGTTCTTTTTGTTTGGTGGTGGTTGTCCGTGGACATGGACAGTCGACAACACTATGGAAATACATTTTTCAAGTTGCCTGGAACTTGCAAACTCAAGGTTTCTTGTAAACTTTATAGGCTAAATTGCAGAATACCCGGCAACTTATTTGCATGTCATTGAATAAGAATAACAGCTAATGTATTCTGGTTCCCTCTTCAGCGAAGACCGCAAATGCAAAGGGTAGTGGTCAGAATTTGCGGGGTATTCTGCAATTGCTCCCTGGATGTTAGCAAATCGACTTTTTGGTGAAACAAGCACAGTTCCTTTCACAACCAATTTTCCACAGGTGAAGTAGATTCGCTGACGTCATGCCATGTGGAATAAAGCTATTATAGCATATCACAATATTTCACCAAAATGAGTGGAATGGCGAAATGTTGGAATATTAAATTTAACTGTGCAAAAACAACGGTGATGAGAATTTGAAGGATTTTGCTTTATTACTTCTTTGAAATTGAAACTTACTGCATCCACACACTCACTTCAATGCTAGCCACCTTGTTCAGTCACTAAATTAATACATTTGACTCTCTCGTACTTCTTGTTTCACTTAAGGTGATTCCCTAGCAACAGAAGTTGACATATTTTCTTTTAACTTTCACTGATTGTTCCCTAAATTATAGTGACTTGTGCAATAAAAAATTAGGTCACCAACCTTGTTAAGGAGATATAACAGGCTCAATTGACTCAAAATTGGTGCTATCTAGGACATGTTAATTCCTTCCTTCCGTAGAAACTGTAAGCACAACATGAGCACAATTTGTAAAATAACAAGATAAGTGTATTGCATTGATCAAAAGGAACAATTGAAGGGCTCCGGGCAAAAACGTCCTAACTGACATTAACATAGGAGATATAATCTTTAAAGTACTAAGGGCAACAGTCATTAACAATCTTGTGCATTAAACAAAGCTTTCTCATTCGTGTGACGTCATCAATAGGTAACCAAACTAGCTTACTTAAAAGTTCAACGGAATTATCAGAAAAACTAGCATCTAAAATTAGCCTAGCACAATGTTTTTGAACTCTTAATAATCGAAGTAAATTTTCATTTTTGGTTTTTCCCCACACTGTGCAGCAATATTCAAATAATGGGCAAATTAATGTGTTGTATAATAGATTTCTTAGCCAATGATTAAGATATGTCTTAGCTCTCTTAAGCAAGCAAATTCTAGAATTTAATTTATCAATTAGGAAATCGATATGATTATCCCAGGTCCAATGTTTGTCTATCGTAACGCCTAAAAGCTTTTCATCCTTGGCTTCTTAAGTCGGAGTGCCACAGAGAGAGAGATCAAGAGATGGATTACCAGTGTGCAACAGTTTTTGTACAGTTCCTATTATCAAATGTTTAGTCTTTTTCGTATTTGGAACCATCTTATTCAGAAATAGCCGTCTACTAGTTGTCAAGGCTGTCTTGAAGACCACGCTGAATAAGCAGCGGGTCACTGTTAGTCTCCCATATGGTAGTGTCATCTGCATATATGTTGACATTTGGGTTGGAAATGCCAATTGGAAGATCGTTGATATTCAGCGAGAATAGTATTGGGCCCAAAATTGACCCTTGCGGAACTCCTCGGGCCAGGACCAGTGCATCAGACAGTGAACCAATAATGCAGCAGTGTTGTGTTTGATTACTAAGGTATGATTTAAACCATTCTTGAGATGTATTGCTGACATGGTATTTGTCGATTTTGGATAGCAATAAATCATGGTCTAAAATCGTGGCCAATTGCCACCTAATGAACTGCACTAAAATTACGGGGTGAACATCCCCATGCTATATGCCAAAAATTGGGGCAATCTGATGAAAAGAAGCAAAAAAAAAAAAATATTCTTTTTACCTGTATTTTCATATGTTCCTGCCATTCTGCCCCCCACCCCCTCCCCTCCATCCCCAGATTCCAGAAAAAAATTTTTTCCCCTTCGTCATTTTGTTCACATCACTTAGGATAGGTAATTGCATAACTTAATTTCTGTGTATTGCGCGAAATCTGGGTGCGATTTCGCAAAATGACCAAACACACTGAAAATGTCAGTTAGGACGTTTTTGTTCTGAGCCCCTCAATTTATTGTTTGTTTTATGGCATAGGCATACGTCCTGAAACGGCACTGAAAACAAACGTCCCTTGGGTACATGATCTTGAAGACACAATCTTGTGTCCACAAGCAATGGCTGCAATGCTTTTCTCCCTGTAACTTTTTTTCTGACAATTTTTG
>BLFK01000915.1:992463-1008346 GCA_014634185.1 Astreopora myriophthalma
TGGCCCCTAAAGGGGCCACGGGTGGTGAAAGGATTAACCCCTTACACCACTTAAGAGTCTGGTCTCACTTATTGTGTACAATATTATGGTACAGAAATAGATAATGTATCCTGTACCATTAGCATACAAGAGGACATGGCTGATGGATATATACTTGTGATGTTAATAGATGATTGTACATGTAGCTTGGTCAAGACTGTTGTCAGGTTTATTGGATATAATTTTTAGCATGACTTAGCATTTGAAAGAAGATATAAGGTGAAAACTTGCAAGAGGTGAGAAAAGAGGAAAAGGTTCTTAATGTTACCATTGAGATTCATCTTCATATGATACAATTTTGTGGTTATGTTGAAGGTTAACATGCCAGCTGATAGTTTTGAGTCACCTCTGACATTGGCAGCCTGTGGAGGCCATGTAGAGCTGGCTGACTTACTTATCAAGAGAGGAGCTTTTCTGGAAGAAGTCAATGATGAAGGGTAAGTGAAAGCAGCTAGATGTGCTATCAAGTAGTGTTGTGTTTAATTTCTTTTCCTCGCAACTTATAATTACAGTATGTGAAATAGTCAACTTTGTCTTTAGTTCTTATAAGTTCTAATTAATCCTTCATTTTCTTGAGAAATTAAGGCAGTGTTTACACAGGGTGTATTTTTGGGGGACTATTCCAGAATAAGAATAGATGTCCAAATGGTTGGTTTACATGTTTTTTGTTTTTGTTTGTTTGTTTTTTTTGCACTTATTCTGTTTTCAGAATAAACGGGATAGTATTCCGTGTTTGGGATTATTTTGGTGCCAAAATTGTGCATGGCTGCCAAATGTCAGTCTTAGTCGTGTCCAGACTATTCAGAGTGTTAGTTCTCAGGTCACTTCTGCAAGAGCCATACTGTTTTTGGAATACATGTGTTTTTTTTTTTTGGAAAATCTTATTCCTGTTCATCCGTCAATCCTAAACCGCAACAGGAATAGACAGAATAGTCCCAAAAGAGTGCACCCGCAGGCACCGTTTCAATTTGTAACGACAATTTTTTATGCAGTTTTGCCTTCCGTTTACATGGTGCTGGTTGAGAATATTACTGAAACTGGGATATTTTGAAAATGCTGACAAAGTGGGGCATTTTCATACTTTGTTTGCGAACTGTTGCCAGGCAACAGCACGGACATCTTTAACCAAATCTATCTATCTATCTATCTATCTATCTATCTATCTATCTATCTATCTATCTATCTATCTATCTATCTATCTATCTATCTATCTATCTATCTATCTATCTATCTATCTATCTATCTATCTATCTATCTATCTATCTATCTATCTATCTATCTATCTATCTATCTATCTATCTATATATCTATATAAATATATTTTCCGCTCGAATTCGCACGGCTTAGCTCCCGAGCGCGGGCCTTTGGCCCGACAAATTTATTAACCTCGCTTCGCGAGGAATAACTCTAAGAAAAAGTTAATATACTTTGGCAGTGTTACAATAATACCTTCAGGCTCCTCATTGTTTGTGCTATTTTCTTTGTTCCCATAGCAGTCCATGTTACTCACCTTGATACTTGCCATTCAGGTATACGCCTTTAATGGAAGCCTCAAGGGAAGGACATCTTGATATGGTTGCATTGCTTCTTGAACATGGTAAAACTACTTTATTCCTAATCTTTGTCACTAAATTAATGCAGAGGAGTAAGAACTTCACTTGCACTCTTCTTCAGGAGCTGATATTCATGCACAAACAGAAGAAACTCAGGAGACAGCCCTGAGCCTGGCATGCTGTGGTGGATTTCAAGATGTAGCTGCATTTCTTCTTCAAGCAGGTAAATGCTCTGAGTATGTGAGCATTGCCGTGTCTTAGAAAACAAGGTTTTGCAGTCTTGACAGAACAGTCCTGCTTATTCACCTACACGACCAGCAGTCATCTGAGTTAGCTGTAAACTAGGTCACTAATTAATAATATACTTGAAAAAATTTCTTGATTCTGATTGGCTAAGAGAAATGCAGTTTTCAGGAAACATGATGCAAAAGAAAGGTAATTCAGTGTAGAAAAAAGGAAATTCAGTCCAAAAGAGAGAAAAAACCTTTTGAGGCTTAAAAAACTTTAAAAACATTAAAAAACCTGTTGTTTTGACTGAACGCGTGATGATATATTTGCAGGGTGTGAATAAATTATTTTTGCATGTGATTTACCTGCCTTGCTTCTGCATAATTATGATAAGCTATCTCACAATTTTTTCATGAATGTTATTAATAAATAATCAGATGATTTTTCTCATGCAATTTGGAATAAATAATCACTTTTAAATTTTTTCAAAGACCACAAATTGCACTCGCCCTATGGGCTCGTGCAATTTTGTCTGAAAAAATCTACTTGTGCTTATTTACTCCAAATTGCACTTGAAATCATGTAATTACCTGTACAAAGATACTAAGATAATAAACGGTAAACTCAGAACTCCAATGTCAGTTTTAAAATGGAGATGGAGAATGCTATGGTAGACTAGCATTCATGCTCCTCTAGGCATGAGTCTGCATGTATAGCATCCTCCATATGCTTTCATTGTGGAAAGCCTGTATTTGCAGCCTTAAATTGATATTTTGAAAAGTAAATGACAGAAGTCTCATAGTGCACCTTTCCTACATGAATTCAAAGCTACAGACAATTATTTTAATCAAGTCATGTCATTCAAATTATTCCTAGCTAATACACTGCATTCCAAAATGGCTGTCATTTCTTTTGCCTGCAGTTAAATTAGCCCATTTGGCCTCATTCAAGGTAGAACATTCTTTTCAATGTTGAACCAAGGACTGAGGCAAAAAAGGCTAATTTTAATGCAAACAAGAGAATATTAAAATGATTAAACTCGTCGACAAGATGAGCTTGGTTGCTGGTGCCTAAAAGGTGGAAGGGCCTAGAGTGCAACTGGCAGCATTGCTCTGAAGGTGACCATGGCAACCATGCGAGTGCTAACCACCAGGCACCGTCACACTGAAATGAGTTCAGTGGAATACTTACCGAACCTCATGCTTACCAAGGGAGGGAGGGATGGGAGCAGGAACAAACAGCCATTGCAAAAAAATGACTGCAAATGATCTGCAAAGATCAAGCAAGCAAGCAAGCAGAGCTAATATATGGGATCACATGTACATGTACATGCCCCTCCTGGAGACTAGGGGCTGCCCCACGTAAGCATATGAGCCTGGGGAATGACTGCTGGCCAGCAAGCCCTGTCTCGAGGTTAACTTTGCCTAAATTAAGTAATTTAGCCACATTAAAGCCAAGTTCCTGATGTATAACATGGAAACAAGGAAGTATTGCTTATTGCAATAGGGTGTTATTCTTCTTTGGCCAGGAACTGCGCTGTCAAATATCTGATGATTTCAAATTTTAACTAGCCAGGACTGGAGATTCACTAGTCCCAGACTAGTGGACCAGCATTTTTGTCAAGCATTGATATCTTTTGGTTCAGTATTGTTGTCGCTACAATAATAATAAATTATAGTGTATTATTGTTTGTCCCACGATGTAGCCACTTGAGATTGAGATCACAACAGTTTAATTGCTTACTATGAGTCATCCTTAGGCAATGTGAGGTCAGCTGGTTTCACTCCACCATTTGTATCACGATGGTCAGTTCTGATTGGGGCATTTTGATATTGTATTGTTCTGCTGACAAATTGTTTCCAGTGCTCTCTGCTGCTGTACTGTTTTCCTGAGAACCTTGTTCCAAAGCGGACAGTGGCCATTCTCATGGGTGCGCTTTGAAACAACAGAAGTCTGGGTGTGAGCAAATTGTATTTATCTGCTGTCCACATTGATTCTCTCTTGTGCCCCTGTTTCCCAGATGTAGATTTTACTGCATTCACAAGGACTCTTGTAGACTACTGTCTGTTTAGCTGGATCAATAGTATCCTATGGTCAGCATAAGTTATGTGTCAGACTTGAAGATGTTACAAACATCTAATTGTTGTAGGGAATGATGAAGAGGCACTGATACTCCCTGGATATAGGGTAGAATGGTGGCATATTTTAACTTTGCCACAAGCTCTCTGTTGGGGGCTTTTGGTGATCTCAGGTGGAGGCTTGAGTGGAGGAGTGAAAGTGATCTTTGTGGAGGCAGCCATGGCCAAGTGGTTAGGGTGCCAGATTTGTAATCCGGAGGTCCTGGGTTCAAGTGCTGCTCTGAGCACTCACTGGAATTGGTCTACATACTCTCAGCTGCCCTTGTAGATAGAAAAGTGGTCTGCCTCCCGCCACTTGGGATTCTTAACTCTGTCAAGTTCATTTGTATCATTTGTTTCATTGGCTCTGAAAAGCGCCTCAAGGTGAGTGGCCAATCAAGTATCTAATTCTTTAAGTATTTAATTTCCTGCACGAAAAGGGAGGGGTAACTGTTAGAAACTGAAATGAGGACAGATGATGAATGTTTCATCTCCTTGGAGATAACTGATGGATGCTTTGCCCAGTTGTACAGACACTTCTCAAGACCGCATTTTACTGATTGAGGATGGTGAGAATGCTAAGTACTGGTCAGTGTGTGTGGGCTTCCTGTAGATGCAGTCTGGTTCTTGTGAGACTGATGTGTCAAGAAAGGCATCTTGTTTCTCTTAGGCTCCATAGTGAAACAGATGGCTGGCTGTTGAGTACTGTTGAGATGTTTTAAGAAGTCTCAATTCCAAGACAGTGAAGGAATCTTCCACTTAATGCTTCCTGGTCTTGTGTTGACGGGGTGCAGATGCTATTGCCTTTTCTTTGCACATATCTACGTAGAGGGTGCAGGCTTCCAAAGGCTGCACTGTTCTGGATGTTCTGAAGGTCACAAACCATGAGGTTCACCAACTCAACCTAAAACGATGCTTGAATTTCACGATTAACTTAACGATATGGCCAACGTTTTTTCCTCATGGGTTTTTTTTTTCCAGTGCGCATGCGCAAGCAAAATACTGCCTTTCTGCGGAACATGCACCATCTTGTTGTTTGTGAATGGATCCATGATACCGAAAGGATGTGCATCTCAAGACGAAGTCCAAGAGGTCCACAATTTGAACATGCCTCTTGAGGGGTGGTGTTAAGAGCTCTTCTCACAGTGTTGGCTTCTTCTGCTTCGAATGTTCTGACTGCTGACACAACTTTGGCAGTTACCTCAGTTGCTTGGATGTTAGCAGGAGTCATTGCAAAAATTCAGGACTTTCTTCAAAACGGACACCTCGACATCACCGAGGAACCTGCATAACAAGTCAACCTCATTGCCTGATGAAGACTAGTAGTAAGCAGGTGAAATGTCTCAAGTGACTACACAGTGAGGCAAACCATAATACACTATATGATGTTTGTTGTTATACGGATAGGTGCTGCTATTGAGCAGGGTTCATCAACTCCTTTGATGGAAGCTGCACAGGAAGGACATGTAGATCTTGTGAAGTTCTTGTTGGAGCAAGGTACCTTACAAGTTTTTACATTTTACACCTGGAGATTATGAAGTCATTCATTTATTCATTGATGGCTAACACCCTCAATCACTCCACCATTCAACTGTGCATTGCAAAGATGTAGTTGCTGCAGTTGTGGCTGATTGAAACGTGCTCCAAGACATTGTGGTACCAAGTGGTGAAAGAATACGATATGTAATACATGTTTTGCAGTTAAATGCTCTAGCAATTTTGTTGATAACAGACCATGTTTATTTCAGGGGCAAATGTTAATGCAACAACTGCTACAGGTGATACTCCCCTGTCTTTTGCTTGTGAGAATGGTCACACTGATGTAGCTGATGTTCTGCTCTCAGCTGGAGCTGAACTGGTAAATATTGGTACATGTAGCTCAAGTTGTCTGCTTTCTCAAATGACTCTCATTGGATCAGTCTATGTTTTGGGGTTACCTAATTCTGAAAAAATTGAGAATTCATCATTTTTTAGGAGCATGAGTCTGAAGCTGGTCGCACACCTCTCATGAAAGCAGCAAGAGCAGGCCATCTGTGCACTGTGCAGTTCCTCATCAGTAGAGGTAGGGTGGTGCCGTTGTTAATTATCTTTTGCCATACAGGTGCAGTGAAGTTGTCACATTTGGCTCTTTTTGTGTGGTGGATGGTTCATTTTTTTTTTCACAAGAATAATTATAGTGGAATATTTGGGTGATCACTTAGAGGAATTTAATTTTTGCATGTCTGTTTGCAACTCATTCAGCATTAACTATTTTGAGCTATGTAACTCAAAGCACAAAATCATATTGTTTTGAATGAAACCTCTTCTGCTTTCTTCAGGAGCTGATGTGAATCGTCAAACCACCATGAATGATCACACTGTGTTGTCCCTTGCTTGTGCCGGTGGCCATCTGGCAGTTGTTGAGCTCCTTTTAGCACATGGTGCTGATCCTTTACACAAGCTCAAGGTTCGAATCACGTCAAGGTTTTGCCAGAATGTTTTGCCTGTGTTGGCCTAAGACTGTGTTAAAATGTGTGTGCAAAAACATAGGTAAAATGGCACATAGACAGCTTATAGCTTGTGTTTGTTGTTTCATGTGCTGCATTCTATGTTACTTAGAAGGTATGTTGTCCCTTCGTCGAAGTCTGTTTTGTAATGATCTCATTTAGCATACTTGTAAGCCCTTTAGCTCTGATTTGTAAAGTTGTATCTCTTTTGGCATTGTCTGAACTTTTGTTTTTTTCCACAGGACAATTCCAACATTTTAATAGAAGCTGCTAAAGGAGGCCATGCTGCTGTAATCTGCTTTCTCCTTGAGAATCCCATTGTTTCCAACCCTCCTGAGCTGCCACTTAATTCCATGCCTGCTTCCCTTCCAACTCCTACTGTTCCACCTCCCCGTGTCCCCCCTGTTCATGCCACTCAACCTCCAGTAATGGAACATCCAGATATCACAGATATGTCAACTGATGCTATGCTTGATGCTCAGCAACTCATGCTAAACCAGCTGTCAAACACACCCTTATCACCTCAGTCTCCACTTCTGTTGAATGGACCTACCAACTTCCTTATGCCGGAAATGCCAATCACATCTTGTTCTACATCCTCCACCATGCCATCTGTTAGCCAGTCCATGTCAGATATGACAACCAACATGACATCAACAGCGGTTCAGACTGACAACAAGGTTGTGATTTGCGAAAAGCTGCAGCTTATCCAAGGCAAGTTGGCCAAAGCACTGAAGAGTGCCAACCTCTCTCTTGAGAATATTCCACCTGAGCTGCTCCAGAGTGTTAATGAGGAAGTGTCAGCCCTGAATGTTGATACAGAAGAAATTCCAGTGCCTCCTTCTCCTTTCTCTATGGCTATTGGCACTAGTGGGGTTTTAGGAGAACAGGGTGGCATTGAAGGATTAATGGTTGCAGAGCCAGCACAAACACTTCATGATACTATTGGAGATATGCTGTCTGAAGGTATGCAGTAGGTGACATTCACCAAAGAGTTTGGGTTGTCTGCTGTTTCTCTTGAGGTGTACACCCTGGTGGTTATAATTCATATGTATTAATCTCAAAGTATCTTTAAACATATCATTGTGAGGTGCAGTTAGGTACTGTTTAGTTCGGGGTGAACCTCATTATGATAGGCCACTTTCTACATATTAAAGTTCTCTCTTCAACAAAAGGCATCATCTCAAGGCTCTGGGGAAAAAAACTCATACAAATCCTTACTTACCAGAGCCTCAAAGTCATGTTTGTTGTTTGAAGTTAAATTTTAAAATATTGAAATTGCTCTATTAACCTGAAATAACAAGAGGCTACAGGTAGTCTATACACTGGCCCATACTCTAGCCCATTTCTTGTTCAAAGATCATGATGGCATTTCAGTTCTGGGTTTCTTATGTAGAAGGCTGATAAGGAATAGTAGGGGGCCATGGTAGAGCGAGCCTCTTGGGCAATTGGACCAAAAAAAAATCGAATCCAGTCTCTAAGAAGTACAGTCTATTATTCAATTAACATGACCACTCAAGTGATTACAACAGCAATAAATTTAGTTAGATTTGTTACAATCGTCATAGTTTTGTTACATCTACTGAGTACTGAAGGATGAACTTATGGTGTAACTTATGGTATGAACTTATGGTGTAACTTAAGGGTAACAATGGCATCCTTCTGTTATTGGACTTATTGGCAGCATTTTACATTCCCACTCTTGCATTTAGAAAATTCCTTTGACATTACTGGATTTCCTCCATCACTGGCACCATTTATACCTTACTGACTGATCTCAATTTGTTGCTATCAAATACTCCAACTTGACGACAACAACAACTCTGGGTTCTGTTTAAGAAATAGAAAACATTTTCCGTGTTTCTATAGAGTTATAGAAACACGAGTGGAGGTTTGGGAGAACATGAAATGCTGTGGGAACATGAGCCACAGGCGAGTGTTTCCACAGCTTTTTCGATTTCTCCCAAACTTTCTCCCAAACTTTCACGGAGAAAATGTTTTATATTTCTTTTAGAAAATAGCCCAAGGAAAATTACGAAAAACGAAGAAAACTTGATAGTTTTATCTATCATCAAAACGTAGATTCTCTACACCACGCAATTTACACGTAAGCACTCACGGGAATGCCGTGACTCTTGCCCGTGACTAAGACTTGTTTGTGTTTCTATCGAGTTATAGAAACATGATTATTAACCAATCAGCGCGTGTATTTTCCTTGAGCTATTTTCTAAATTTATTTATTGTACACTTCACTACTTGCTGAGATAAGACACAGCTCTGTGTTTCCTTCAAGACAACAGATGTTGATGAAGCAGAGATGTCGGATAAAAGCTGTATAGCAGTCATAATTATGCTGTTGGATGAACTAAATCAAACTTAAACTTGACCATGATAAGACTGAAATTTTGTTGATTTCATCAAAATATATCAAATTTGCCTGCCCTTCAAGCGGCTTAGTATAGGTAATGTCTGCCACTTCCTCAGCTAGGAGCTTGCAAGGTGTTTTTGATAAACACATTATTTGATGCTCATGTCTCTGCAATGTGTAAAATTAATATTGTTGGTCTTAGTCTATCATCTGAGAAACCTGTCTAGCCAGTAGGATAAGGAAATATCTTATGAAGGAGTCATCAACAGTTGCAATCCATGCATTTTGTGACATCAAAACTTGATTATTGTAGTTCTTTACTCTTTGATTGTTCAAAGGATCAGCAAAGAAAATTACAATGTGTCGAGAATACAGCTGCTAGAATTGTCTCAGGCCTTTAAGTTTCAGCGTGTCACCCCTTTGTGTAAGACCTCATTGCCTCCAGTTCATTATTGTATACTTATTTTTTTTTATATGTTAGTTTTAGAAATCTGTTAATGGTATGCCTCCAGCCTATCTATCTAATTTTTCACATTGCCGTACTCATTCACAATCATTGTGATCTGTTACTAATATGCTATTAGATCAGCCAAGGTCACTTACAATGGCTTATGTTTTACCCTGAGGCTCTGGAGTACTTTATCACCAGCTTTACATAGATCTGACTCAACAGATAGTTTCAAAAGGGCCCTTAAGACCTATTTTTTACTGAGTTTTCTTATTTTGTAAGTATGGTAGTTGCTGTTTTTTATTTGTTGCTACATTTTTTATGTTTGTAAATTGCCATGTGTGTAGGATGTGTGTGCTATAGAAATAATGTGATGATTATGATTATTGTTAGTGTTATTCTCATACAGAAGATATAAAGTGTTTGTCAGGCATTTATACAATGTTGGCCCAGTAGCCTAGTGGTTATTGCTTCTGATGCAGGAGATTGCAGGTTGGATTCCCACCCGGTCCACCTAAACAGAAGTTCCTTTTCCAAGAGATCTGCTGTTAAATTACAAAAATATAATTGATACAAATCAATAAAATTGATTGAACTCTTATGCATACATGGGAAAGTCCAACTCGAAGGCCAGAGTATTATTCCTAACGTTGATTTACATTGTAGATTTAGAAGTCATAGCTAATCGCACTTAATCTTTGGTCCCAGTTTCTTGATGGATATGAATCAGTCTAACTTAACAACTCCTTCCTTTATTGAGTGTGCTATTGACTGTGAGTGACATGGATTGTGATGTATCTTTTCCATTCTTTTAAATTCACTCTGATCAGATTCAAGCAATAGTGGTCCCCCTACCCCTCCTGACCTCAATACATCATCAGTGCCTTTGACCCCCACACCCTCACCAGCATCACCTCAGTTTCCACCCATGATTGACGTGGATCAACAAACAGACAGTAACTCAGACACTGCACTCACCCTGGCTGCTGCTGGAGGTCATGATGAGCTGGTTACACTTCTCTTAGTCAAGGGTGCGGACATCGAGCACAGGGATAAGAAAGGTACACTGTGCTTCGATTTTACATTTAGTAATAGCTATATTTTAAGTGGGGTTTGGGTGGCCAGAAGGTTAGGGCTGAAGCTACCAATGAAAACACCAAGTAAAACACCTTGCAGACTTGTCCTAATGGCAACCCAACACCTCAAACCTGGCACTTGTCACACCAAACTAGAGGATCAGTATGTTGAAAAAAGTCTTAAGTGAAATGTGAAAACAATAAAAACAAGCACAGGTAATTAGGGTTGCTACTATGCAGGGGAAAGGACGGGAGGCCCTAAAAACTGTTAACAGTACAGCAGTTCAAACAATTTAAGGTCCACATCTGTGTGTAATTTACATCCTTAGTACAATTTATATGACTAATGCTGGCCATCTTCTCTTTGAAGGGTGCACCCCTCTGATTCTTGCTGCCACAGCCGGGCATGCTTCCACTGTGGAGATCTTGCATGATCATGGGGCAGATATTGAAGCTCAGTCAGATCGCACCAAGGATACTGCACTCTCACTGGCATGCTCTGGTGGTAGGCAAGAGGTCAGTGTTGTTTAAACTGATTGGTCGATTAATTTGAGAACTTCATGCAGTGTTTTATTAATGTTGCTTTCCTTTCATCAAACAAATTAATAACTAATTAAGAAGGTTATTGCACATCGAGAAATGTTACAGAAGAGTTGAAAGAGGATTTTGTGATATCTTGAACTATTTTCTGTAAAGAGATTAAGGTGTGTATTTTTTTTCTCGACAACTGATGCCCCATTTATATGGAGAAAAGCTGCCCCTGGTAGAAGGGTCACCCATCTACCCGAGCTAAGCTGAATGAGGCAACTTTTCCAACATTTTCTTACAAAACGTGGTGAACCGTTTATGTGAGGCTAAGCTGGAAATTGCAACTCAAGGCAGGGCTTGGATTTTGGCACTGGTGACTAGGTTTTTGAAACTGGTCAACTCACGTTTGGACCCAAAATGTTGATTTCAGTCTTTGACGCAGAAAATCGTCCGGAAATTTGCCTTTTGTCTCCAAGATAGAATTTCTTCCTTCGTCAGATCTTTTTTCCTCGAAACATATCATTCCTTTTAGCGGGCAATGAAATTACGCCAAATGTATGTTTAACAAGTGCCATATTGTGTCAGCGGCTTCATTCTCTTAATATCAGAGGCATGCTAAAACTATTATTATTGTAGTCAGGCGAACTAAAACTAATGTAGGGGAGTGGGCTGAGCATTGATCTGGACGAAGAGCAGGATCAGGGCACACAAACACAGGTCACATTTGGTAACAGGTTAATAAAAGCAAGGCAAGGACTTCTTAGAGTGTGCAAGAAATCACAAAAATTGGGAAACAATGCTGTTTCCCCTTGTGAAGAATGCTTTAGAAAAAGAGGGATGCTAGTCTACTAGCATTTAAAGGTAAGTTATCCAAAAAAGTATTGCTTTCGTGTGTGGTGAACACTATAAATTTTCAGGAGCCTTCAGTTCCTTAATTTTGGTTAAATAGTGACCCAAATTTTCGATGTTTGTTGACAGCTGGTGCCTGAATTAAAAGTTAATTTCAAGCCCTGTGAGAAACACAAAGTTGGCTCAGCTAGAAGGATGATGCACCTGGTGGGGTCACCCTCCTAGCTGTGGGAACTTATCCTCATATAAAGACTTTGGCTTGCTTAGCCAGGACAACTTCATGGAATTGAAGTCTGTGTTTTATCTTTAACAAAGATTGTTGTGCCTTAAATTGCAATCAAAGAAGATAAATCAAGTCAACAGTGAGCAATGTCAGTGATTTAAAAAATGGAAATCCTGAGGAAAGAGGGACATTGAAGTTATGAATGATTATGCAGAACCAATGAATAATTAAGTGGGGTTAAATTTGACTTGGTCAACGTGGAGAACGGTCAGGAGAAGTTGGCCCAGCAAGGCAGTTGACCCTTCTACCCGAGACAACGAAGACAACTTCGTGTAAATGGGGCCTGAAACAAATGATCAAATTTTGTAGAGGGCATTGTGTGACTCCCTACTCACTTGCTCTCCCCATTGGGGTGCATTAGACTGGAAACTATTGTGACAGTAACATCTCTTGCAAATGTGTTGCATGCTAGTACCCCCCCTTTGATTTGTACCATTATCCATCAGGTTGTTGAGTTGCTGATTGCAAAAGGAGCCAACTTTGAACATCGCAATGTGTCAGATTACACCCCTCTCAGTTTGGCTGCATCTGGCGGTTATGTTGGCATAATTAAGCTTCTGCTGAGTCATGAAGCTGAGATAAACTCGCGCACTGGAAGTAAACTAGGCATATCTCCCTTGATGCTGGCATCCATGAATGGTCACACTGCTGCTGTGAAACTTCTCTTAGACAAGGGCAGTGACATCAATGCTCAGATTGAGACCAACAGGAACACTGCACTGACCTTAGCCTGCTTTCAGGGGCGACATGAGGTTGTAAACCTTTTAGTGGAAAGAAAGGCAAACATTGAACACCGTGCCAAGGTAATGATAATTTTGAGGACACCTTGACAGTGGGGTACTTTTTGTTATCTTCAAAATTAATGCATTGTTTAGGAATGCTGGCTTTGGTAATCATGGCAATTACGCTAGGATCTGTTCAAAGCACTGTGAACTCTTTTGTGTCAAAAAATATACCCCAGTGTAACAATACGTTAAGTGTTGATGTGATGTGATTGGAGGGTTCTGATAGACTATGCTCTGATTGAAAACTTATGTATCCATGACAGTGGCCTTAATGTTTCATTTTACTCTCAGTTGTTTTGGTAGTTTTAAAACAATATCCTCTGTATTTGTTTTCACTAAATTGAAAAACACCTCTTGTTCTCCACTGTTCACTTTATTTATTGTTTTGAAGCGAAGGAACATTAATACAATTATTGTGTTCATAAATGTCAACTTCACTGATGTGGTTGTGTAAATATGTTATTCAATTCTTCTCCAGGGTATTATCTACATTAATTTGCTGGCACTGTCACAGTAGGAGAAATAACATCAGTGGTGTTTTGTACATGCTTGCCACCTCACTTTTGAGGTCTGGGTATCTTGAGATTGTAATGCAATGGTTTTCAGTATTGTTATGCAAGCACTCAAAGGAAGGCATTTTATTTGTTTTGTCTTGATAACAGACTGGTCTTACTCCTTTGATGGAAGCCGCTTCTGGTGGGTATGTCGAGGTTGGCAGAATCCTCCTTGATAAAGGTGGTGATGTGAATGCCCCTCCTGTTCCATCATCAAAGGATACAGCACTGACTATTGCTGCTGACAAGGGCCACTATAAGTTTTGTGACTTGCTGTTGTCTCGTGGGGCCATGGTTGATGTGAAGAACAAGAAAGGGAACTCGCCTCTTTGGTTGGCTGCAAATGGTATGTATCTCTCATACTGAAGCTCACCAGTTGGAAAGGAAGCGGTGGTACATGAAGATGGCTGTTTAACCCTGGCCAGTGTTCTAGCTAGGGCAAAAAGATAGAAGGGTGGAAATTTAACTATTATATTTTTTGAATTTGCATTTCATAAATACGCATGATCTGTCCATTCCAGACATTTGATTTTAAGTTAATGTGCAAAATGAACAATCGGTATCGCGGAGGTCACGGGTTCGAATCCTGTTGAAGCCCTGATTTTTTCAGGCTTCTCCTTTCCAATTGCTCAAATTGGAAAATTAACTGCGATGATCATTCTTCACTTTCATCTACAACCCTCAGTTCACATATGAAATATTTCATATATACTTCACATCAAAATGAACAAAGTATCTCTTTACATGTCTTTAAAGCAAGAAGTGTTTCATCAAGTCAACAGTTTACAAGTTGAGTGCCTGTCACACAATTCTTTCACTTTCCTCAAGGCTTTCCTGTTTGCGTATCTGATCATGATATATTGACAAGAGAAATGAGAGGGTAAAGAGGAAAAACCACAGGGTGATCAGCAAAATGAAAGGGTGGATGAGAAAATGGCAAGGTGGAACGCCCTTTCGTTTAGTCCTAGCTAGAACACTGCCTGCCTGTTGTGATGAAAACTCAAAGGGCTCAGTGAATGTGGTGTTGCTCATGACTTTTTTCAAGTACAGTGTAGATTCCATGTTGTTGTGCATCTGTTCAGTAATAAATCATACGTGACATCAAAATGCACTGTATGGTAAGAACAGAAAAGTGGCACACTAGCCATTGAGAGAGCATGTCGCTGATGTTCTTACCACATTTTCACATCTTCTCTGAAACAAGTGATTTTATAGAAAAAAGGAAAAACTATACACTGAACAGATGCACTGCAATGTGGAATCTATTTAATTGTTTTGTGCATAGTAAAGTAACTACGTTTTATGTCATGAAGAAGCAAAAAAAGTGTCAATGATGTCATGTATCTATCTGTCCTAAAATAGATCTCTAGAACCAAATTGCAAGTATATTGATACCAAATTTTAATGTTTCAGTTACCGGTATACGTGTAATTCATCCTATTTCAGTGCTTATGAAAAATGAAATGGAAATGAAATAAAATGAAAAATTAAATTATTTCTTTTCTGACAAATTACATTGCACTTATTAATTTTATCACTTAGACTTATTGATCTATTACATCTATTACTTGTTGTTTTCATTGGTGTTTAGTTAACTGTAAGCGTTCTTCTTCTTCTTCTTCTTCTTTTTTTAATTTTAACTTCAAGGGGGACATCTGGAAGTGTGCCAGCTTCTGTTCAGTTATGGTGCAGATGTGGATAGTCAGGATAATAGAAAGGTTTCAGTATTGATGGCAGCATTCAGAAAGGGCCACTTCAAAGTTGTCAAATGGCTGGTTAAGCATGTCCACCAGTTTCCATCTGATTCTGAATGCACAAGATTTGTATCCACCATCTCTGACAAGGTATGTTTCTGATGTAACTAAATACCCTTAGATGAGATTCACACAATTGAATCCAGTTTTCACTAGAGTATACAGGCTTGGGATCCGCTCTACTCATACGTCTTTAGTTTTAAATGTAAGGGGTTGTGATCAAACTCCCACAGCATCCAAGGAACAATGGACCTTGTTCCGTGGAACATTTTGTTTTGCCGTTCTGCTAGACAAGACTCATGAGATGTGATCTTTTGTAGATCTCATTTCTACAAATGAGTGCATTCGAACATTAGTATGTCTTTTTGAAGGAAAAGTCTCTCGAGTATTGTCACATGATCTATATTGGGAAAACAAAAAAAGTAAATATTCTCTATTCTGGTTGATTGTAGCTGTGAAACTTCAAGGCGTTGCCAACCGCCTACTCCCCTTACTTACCTACAGGGACTTATCTTGATTTATTTGAGTCCAGAGGTTAAAATCATGATTTGTATGAGTTAGGGTGCAATTTTTGGGACTATTCCGGAAAAAGACAATCTCGTACCCAGAGTCCTCGGGCTCTTTGGTCAGCGGGTGGGCGCCCGGAGAGACTCTGGGATAATGGACGCCATTTTCCCCACAAAATCTGGGACGGTTTCTTTAGAAGTTGTTAAGTAACAGCCAATCAAAAAATTCGAATTTTTTTCATTATCCCAGAGTCTCTCCTGGCGACAACCCGCTGACCAAAGAGCCTGAGGACTCTGGGTACGAGATTG
>BLFK01000915.1:1010673-1022740 GCA_014634185.1 Astreopora myriophthalma
TCAACGGAATGTCACAGAAACATAACCAAAGCAATTCAAGTTTGCGGAATAATAACAGAAACAGGCAACCAAATGAACCAATCAGAACTTGACGCAAATTTATGTTGCCAACTTGGAGCACCGGAAAGAGCATGCAAGTGGTGTCTGCTTTGCTTCTTCTTGATTGAGGGATTGGTGGGAGACTACGTCACTGAGCGCAGTAGTGCAAAGTAAAGGAATTAAAATTACTCAGTATGATACTTATTGCCCCGGAAAGAGCATTAAGTATCATTTTGAGCCAGACACTGACAGGGAACGTCGCACCCTTGTATGGCGCCATTACTGTGGATTATTTTTACTTTCTTTTTTTCCTCACGCCTACGTAGAAGCTGCAAATGAAACTTCAGTAGTGTTTTTATTAATCTGATGTCGGTTAGCGAGTAAACATTTTTTGCACCGAATTGTGGAAGTCTGGCACTTGTGCTGTAGAAGAATCCACAAAAAGCTTAGTTTGATTTCATATATCATATTGTATTTAGTTAAGTTAGTCACTGCGAAAGAAGTTACCTATTTTTTTTGTGTGTGTGTTTCATGCCCAAGGTCCAAGAAAATGTCCGTTTCTTCGTCAGTAATCAGCCGTGTAATTGGTCGAGGAGGTTGTAATATCAATGCTATCCGCGAAACAACTGGAGCGCACATTGACATTGATACGAATCGACAGAAGACAACTGGGAGCTGCATAGTTACAATCAAGTAAGACCATTTTGTTCCAAGGGGTAGGGGGGGGGGGTTGGTCGGGCATATTTTTTCTACGTCTCTTAAGCAAAGAATACCTTTTGGGTACAGCTCTGTTTAATCGCTCTCCTTACGGTCGGGATATGCAAGGGAAGGAACGATAATCACTTAACAGCTTTTTTGCCCCTGTTCACCATAAGTGTGGTAAGTTTTCGCTGTAAAGGTATTTTTAGCTTATTTTCCCATTGGTGTTAAGCCAGTTATGCTTGGTGTAACGTTTACCAATCAGTAAACCTTTGGACTGTTGTCCAACTAAAATATAAGCGTGTATCCGTCGTGTTGATTATGGAATTATGGCATTTGAGATGTTGAATGTTGTTGAAGCAAAATAGAGCAGGGTTTGATTTAGTTCAGCTACGTTCAACATGTTCAACCATGTAATAGAACATCAATCCCCAAAAGCGTTTTCGACGCCCAGCGGTTGTTGAACAGCAAGTGGTCAACTATCTTAGCCTGTGTATCATTGCTCGCACACTCATCATGGTATGCATTTCGTTGCTTTTCCAGGGGACCTGCAGACGCCACACGGCAAGCTCACCAGCTTATCCAAGCCCTTGTTAAGGATCCCGAGTGCGACATCAACGATGTTCTTCCTCGAAAAAAGCGCCTTCATTCTCCAATCAGCCGCACAGCTCCCGCCACAACAATCACCACCTCAGTCACATCTACTGTATCACATCATAGAACCCTCTCTGAACCGAAAGCCAGCAACACGTCGACTAAGGTACCTTCCACGACCCACTCCGCACACACTCGAATCACAGCAAAAACTACCACTTCTCAGAGCTTGTCGAGCTCATGGCCATCTACTGGTGCTGCGCCTGCGTCTGTACATTGTCAGGTAACTACGTCAGTAAGTTGTACCACTACCAAAAGCACGGTGACTGCATCGTCAACCCACATACCAAGTACTGCACGTTGGGCCACCACAACGCAAACTTCTTCTGGCAGCAACAAGAAAGTGCCTTTGGCAGCTGCTCAAGTGCCAACCACCAGCTCGCAATCCATCGCAGCCCATGCTTTCCTAGCATCGGCCAGAAAGGCGTCTGGAGGAACAGCAAGTGCTAGTGGCTCTTCTGGCTCAGCAGTGGTTAAAGCTCTGACTCCTGCAAAGCGGCAGCTGTTCCCTGAGACTTCATCCGAGGTGCCAAGGCAGAGCTCAGCCACTAAAACAACGAGAGTGGTTAAGGGTTCTCCCTCTTATTCATCAGTTGCCATGGGGGTCAGTGGATCTGGTGGAAGCGGGTCACCTGATGGAATGGCACCTGTGACGACTTCCTCGTTGTCATCTGGAACGGGCTCCGTAATTGCCTGTTTAGGGTCCTCAAACCTACCAGCTGCCATCAGCAACATCTTGTCAAATGTTGGCCAAACGCTAAGTCCCAGTGTATGGAATGACATCGCTCATCCAAGCATCCGACCAAACGCTGGCACCGTGTCAGAACCGGACCACCCCTCTGCCATTTCTCCAGCTGATCCCATTACTCAGCCCCTGTATATCACCACTCCAGGGGCCCTGTTCACCCCGTTACCTCACGAGGCAGTGTCAACGTCTCCGCCTAACAGCTCTGGTTCCCCAGTCCCGACTACAGCACCTTCTACTTCAACATCGCCTAACTCCTCTCCCCTCGGGACATCACTTGCCCCTGGGAGTGGAACTTTGGCGGAGTCCGCAGATAAACCATTGTTGAGACCTATTGGAACTGAAAGAGCATCTAAAAGGGTGTGCGCTAGTCCACTGCCATCTGTGCCCGGGATATCGCCGTTATTAGGAAGAGGTTCGTAACTCAGTAGGAATGCACATGCTGTCACTTTCGTTCTTCAACAGACCGATATTTTGATCATGAAGTTGGACGTGTGCCGGTGTTGTCACACGCTGATCGGCTATGCTACAGTGGTAAAAACACTTACCAAGTCTTTTGCAAATGTGGCTTTGGCGTGTGGCAAACCGTCTCTTTGCGTTCTCTCTGAACCTTATGTCAAGTCAGTAATTATAAAGATTCTAGTCATGATAATATGACATTTACATAAGGGATATTGTATGCCGAAATGCCCATAACAACACCGTAAGGGACTTTGAGATTGCAGACAATGACGTTCAAGTATTTAAGTGGACTGCAGCTCACAGATGCTTTCTTTCCAGGACGGTGTTGCCTGGTCACTCAGTGCCAAAGCGTTCTTACGTTCTAGTTAAATCTTGATTCGAAATTGACAAATCACCGTTTCGCCCTTGTTTTTTCTAGAGGGAACTCAAGTGACTGGAGTTTGGAGTTATTCTTATGCCCCAGACCCTTCGCTGACGGGAGGCTGGTCGACTGGCCCTTCTGTCTCAACAGAGCATTCGCCACCACTAATAAGCGGAAGTAACTCGTTGCCAGGCGCTGAGGATGAGCAGTTTGGGGTGAATCCGGGTGATACTCTTCAAACGTTCTTGGAACGTCTCTCGCTCTCCAGCCATCTTAGTCTTTTTCAGGTAGACCCAACTTTTTTTAGTTATAATATTTAGTTAACGAGGGTAAAACATGAAAGGCGTGACTTAGGAACAATGGTCTACGCATTGCCATTTGCATTTCATAACAAAGTACGTCAGGACACGGAAATATAGACTCATATCTCCTATGTTGGCTTTACATCATGGAAAGATCCAGCTACTAGTCCGCGTGATGAGCAGCTGACTCGCCCAGTAGTGATATGGAACGTATTTCAATTTGACGTTCATCAAATGCTTTGTTTAGCTAGACTAGGTTGACGACTATTGGATCTGGAATGTTTGAAGTGCTCGAATTAGGTTTGGACTTCATGCTGAATTGAGGAGCCTTTCGGGCCGACGTCAACTTTTTAGACCTAGCCGTTTTTGGTGGGAGAGCATCCAATTGAAAATGCAAGACTCGTTCTTGCACTCAATGGGACTAAACGTTTCCTAAGAGTTAATCTTCCCACTTCAAGTGCCTAAACTTTCGTGGACTCTCGTTCTCGTTGAACCTCTTTGTCTTCCGTCGGTCGGTGGCTCAGCTGGCAGGTCACTTGACGATCTCGTTCCCGGAGCCCACGTATCTTTTGGTGAGCGCCAAGACACGAAGCTCTGGAATTATCGATTTCCGGACTCGAAGATTTTAGGAGTTCCGGTTACACGGCGCATGCATGATGTGGTTTACAATATGGCGTCCAGACATAAAGTCGATGTGAATGCGTTCCACAAAGGCATTCAGTACGCACCCGAAAAGCTAGGAGAGTCCAATTTTGGTTTTGAAAGAACAGCAATATCAAATTTTGAAAGCTGTCGTGATCTTGAAAAGATGTTTCTGCAGTTTTACCGACGGGTTTTGGCAAGTCACTCATATACCAAAGTTTGGATTTCATCTTCGATTTCCTAAGAAGTGAAATGGGGCGATCATTAGAACTCACGGTTTTACAACAGCAGCGAAAAATCTTCATGTTTACAACTTTAGTTGGAGTTTTCTGTGCCATATTCGTTTAACATTCAAGCTCAGCTGTTCTGATTTTGTTTAAAAGTAATTTTACTTCCGGTAGTTAACGCATGGGCAGTTTAATAAATCGAGTAGCCAATGAACGTAGTTCTGGAAATTGATTATTCCAGAGCTCCGTGTCTTGGCGCTGACCAAAAGATACGTGGGCTCTGGGAACGAGATATGTCAATTGAATAGCGTCAATTCAAATTGCGCGCGCGTGTTGGTTTGTTGTGACATCATAATTTTATTTCGTGGCGAATGAGATTGAAATCCGATTGGCATAGCCGATTCTCAAATGGTTGGTTTTGTTCCTCGCGTGTGGGAGAACTGCATGCGGTTCACGTCCCAACTTGGGAATCAATGTAAAAATTCATTGGAGTCATTCGATGGTGTGTTTCATTTATCAGCATCTGGGTCCAGCACACACCTTATTTTTCATCATTTTCCAGTTCATACAATATTTTTCTTTGCTGCGTAGTTGAACGATGTATTTGACCATCGGCTAGAGTAGTAACAGATGGAGATACAATAACTTACTGAATGTATTGTCAACATAGCTTCACAGGCAGCCTCAAAACGGTAAAGGTAACCCAGTGTTCTTGTTTTGTAGAAGAACGAAATAGATCTGGATGCCCTTCTCTTGATGTCGGAAAAAGATTATGCAGATATCGGCTTACCGAAGGTGAGGGGACAGTGCTTTTAGCGAAACACTTCTTTTTGTTATTTTTTATTATACCTCTTAAAACGAGGAAGTAATTGCGAAGTTATTCTGATGGAGGGCAGCTTCTTACTTTATTCGGTGCCACTGTATTGCATAAAATTCACGGTTAAATCCACGGGAAATGTGGTAGAACTCCAGATGAAATCACGTCAAAATATGTTACGCTTATGGCCCGAGAAGTTGAGGCAAGCCTGAAGGCGCTGTTACACTAGGTAATTTTTCGTGCAACTTGTCTCGCAATATTGTTGCGGGTCAAGTTGCGCGAAAAATTGCCTAGTGTAACACACCGTGCCACACATTCTCGCTATTTTTGTTGCCGCAATCGTTGCGAAAAGTAGAGGTCCGTTCTACTTTCCGCAACGCTTCTCGCAACGTTGCAAGGAGTTTTTTCCACATTGCGTAGTGCAAGATTTACCCTGCAACTTGTGTCGCAACGTTTTTCGGCATCAGCCAATGAAAATGACCCTTTGACGTCACGTGATCATCAAAAGCCGAGACAAGTTGCACGAAACGTTGCCTAGCGTAACACCTGTCGAGCAACTTGTCTCGCAGCGTGGGAACTTTTGTGTCAACAAAATTGCGAGACAAGTTGCGACAGAAATTGCCAAGTGTAACAGCGCCTTAAAGGATGTGAAGTTTTCACGTCATGGAAAGAAGAAGCACGGCGCTTCTTTCCACGATGTAGGCTTTTACGAGAGCTACCCTAGCCATGAGTGTTTATTCAGTCTTGTCAGAAATTAATTCCACAATACGAATTGCTTTGTGTCGACATCACGCTTCCCTGCTCCCCACCACTGCGCCATCCCTGCTCCCGCTTTATGTGCGTTGAGGTTGTTCTTGGTTCTCTAATCTGCTCCGAGAGGTTTTTCTTCGGGCGTTCCGGTTTTCGCCTCTCAAAAACCAACAAATGCAAATTCCTATTCGATCGTAAACAAGTTACATTTTTTTACGCCTAATGATAAGGTAAGAACTCTCGCGCGACTTTCTAAGCCAACGATTGGTAAAAAGCAAAACCAGCGGTAACATGTGATAACGTGTTTGGGAGTCTTAACTCCAGCTGCATGCATTTGATGTGCCCTGTTTGGTTCACTTTACTATCACCTCTCACTTTGACTGGCCGAATAAATTGCCCCGATCGGGGTTGTTCCTCAGTCAGTTTGAAGTTAAAAACCCTTCTATCCCGATATTGTTATTTCAGGGACCACGGGTGAAACTGTTAAGCAGCACTCGGCAGCTTTATACCGGCGACACGCAAGAGTTCAGTTCTGTCCCTCCGGGTCCCACCCCCAGTGCAAGGCCTGTGAGTCGCAGTACTGGTTGGAGTCCTCAAGCGGGGATCATCCCAACATCATCGACTCCCACTTCTGTGGCTGCAGCGGTACCTTACGGGGTGAAAAGAGTGCCGGGTCGGAAGGTCGAACCGAACAAAAGAGTGAGTGTTTTGGATGCGTGCAACGTCATACACAGTCGGTTGTGTAGGCATTTCTTCACAATCTCTGCATTTAAATATTTTCGTTTCCGACAAAGGGTAATGTATCTTAATCTGGGCAAGCAAAAGAGATATTTGTAGAGGGAGATTTTAAGGGACTGCTTTCTGCGACCCCTCCTTCCATCACCCTGTTGCTGGTTGTCACGAGCATGGAGTTCTGTTGCCGTGACACTCGTAAAGATATTTTTCGCGGTTGAGGAACTAGTTAGTGCAACTGATGCTTGTTTCCCAAAAGCCTCGAAAATGTGTCGAGCGCGGCAAGCTATTCGTAAAACTACTATGAGCTCAATATCCGATAACTGTGAGCCTTTATAGTTTCATCCTCTTCCACAGGTTATTACGATCTACAAAACAAATGGTTTCTCGTTGGCTTTTGGGCCTCAGTTGGTCGACTCGAGCGAGGTCTCAGTTTCGTGTGGTTTAGGGCTCTCGTTATTGAAAGTTGTTCTATTGTTTTCTGTTGTGTTCTTAAAAGCACAGCTCTCGAAAGTCCGATTTACGCGCCACGATTTGTCAGCTCGACGGTATCGCGGCACGAATCGTACGTGTATTTTGAGAAACGATTTCCGGCTTCTTTCTGTTGCAGTGCAACAGACTTTTAGCAAATCGGACCGACAATTTTAAAAGGAGGCGCCACTTCATTCACAGTAGGGCGTTAAAATGGACGCACGATTCGCACCCCGATACTGTCGATTCGACAGACCGAGAGAACAAATCTTAGCGTGTGAACCGACCTAGAAGTGGTGCTCAACCTTCTTCTGCTGGACTACCTAAAGCCTTGTTCACATTAGGCCTCCATTATGATCCAATTTGATCGAATTAAATTTGGAAGGGATTGAGAAGAACCTCAAGGGGGTTATTTGAAGTAATTGCAGTGCGTAATATCATGGCTGACAAATAACTCCTTAATTTTGAGGCGAAATTTCAGCGTTAATTTATAATTTCACATGTGACATGAAAATCTTGCGATGGCTAGTTTTCTTACGGTGCCAAAATGGCGTCTTGTGAGCGTAATTTGTCACCCATAATATTAATCAGTAATCAAATGGTATACTCGTGAAATTAGGGGATAATTTCACTTGCGTTAAAAAGGCGAGGGAGATAATTTGATTTTGGACAAAACGCGCGTGAAATCATTCCCTAATTTCACTCGTCACCAATTGATTACCCATAATAATAAACAAGATGGCGGACTCGTGGTGGTATGAAGAGCCAAAACTTCCCATTGCTTTGTGGAGCGAAGGGGCGGTGCAACACGAGTTGAATACTATGCGCAATAAGAAACTCGTATGGGATAAAAATAAGCCTTTCAGCTTGTCGCCGCAAAATCAAGCATGTTGGTGATAATCATAGCAGCCACGCGACAGGGCGCCCTTTTGATGCCAACCTCAGAATTGCGAGATTAGCCGAGCTGGTTTATTTGAAATTTCGCAGATGTGAACCAAAACAATTGAACAAGAAGCCTAAAGGCGTACATGCGGGATCCGTTGGTGTATGTACGATTGCATCAACTTTGAATGGATATCCGCATAGAAATCAATGAAAATGGAAATGCAAACATTTACTGTAGCATAACAAAAGCATGTTTATATGTGTACTTTCTTCAACAAAAATATAACTATGTATATGGTTCGCGTTAAAAAAAAAATTGATTTGGCTTTCTGGACTTCGTTGCAAATTAATTTTCCAGTTGACAAATGCGGAAGGTTTAAAACTGGAGAAAAGTCTCACATTGTTTTAAAAAGGCGTTTGCTATAAGAAAAGGAAAATTTAATCAAATGTCTGCAAGGAAAACAAGTATTACTTTGTATTAGCAAGTATTTATCTCCAGTACAATTTTGGGATCGCTCGTGCGAGACGCCTTCATTTGTTTTTCGACTAGTCTCCTTCGCGGTCGTTTTTTGCGATGTCACGCAACGCTCCCCGCAAATAGTTTTCGACGAGCCGCAATGAAAAATATTTGCGAGATTTGCGAGCTTATATTCGTTTCGCGGCATTGGAGAACAGCAATAGTTGAAGTATCAACCAAACATACTCTCGGTGAAATCTGGAGGCTATGGTAGATTTTCAAGCAAATGTATGGCTTTTTTCCTCCTACGGGTCGCGATTAAAAATATCTGTGAGATTTGCGAGTTCAAATTCACACTCGGCGGACGTTTAACGGAAAGAATATTTGTGACATTTACAAATTTACTGAATTTCCACTCAACGGACGTTTGGCGGCCAAGAATGAAAGGAATACTGCCTGGGCTTCGCCTTCGCGATGGGTCCCACTCAGTGGACGTTTGGGTCGCTTCGTCGCTGAAAAATAGCCTTGAGATTTGCGAGCTTAAATTCCTACTCAGCCGGCGATCAAGGAAAGCGATGGTTAGCGCATCTATCGAGAATGATCTACGTGAAATCTTGAGGCGATGGGAGCTTTTGAAGCGAGCTGTGTTCCTTCGGCCCCGCGTTATTCAAGTTCGCAGGCTTGTCAAAAAGACCACGTGGTCCCGCGGGTTACGGGAAACTTAAAAAAAAACCCTGTTGATTTGTGACTACAAATACAAAAAAGAAACCTGACTGGAATTCCTACGCGGTCCGCCTTAGAGGCATCTCTCGTGATAAAATAGACCATTTTGCTAATGCAAATTTCTCCTATTTCCGTTCCCTCGGGGTGGGGGCAAAAAGTCATTACTCGGCCAAAAAGGGGTCATTAATTCAATAAATATATCACATTTTGCCCCCACAAGGGAATGAAACTTGGAGAAATGTGCATTAGCAAAATGGAGTGTGATGGCCTGAATTATCATTCAACTGAATATAATTAGCGTTTAATGTAAACACGTCTTTAAAGGAACAGCTGCCCGTTCTGATGTTTCAGTGGAGACTGCGAACGAGGTTTTTTTAGTCTTAATCTAATTGTCAAATGATATGAAATATTTCACAAGAAAGATCATATCGAAATTAGCATAGGTATTGTGTGTTTGCAAATTCACTTATGTTTCGTTGTTTTTTCAGTCGGGATGGAAATCGTGGAACCCGCGAACATCGGTTTAAATCTAATCGGTGAGTGGATCCTGTTTCCCACAACGGAAAATCGGGGTTTTCCTCGGTCTAAGAACCTGACAAAGTTCTCATTGATTACTTAGCTGTTGTTTTGGTTTGGTTTGGTTTTACAGCTTTTGCACAGAAGTGCAAGGTGATATACGAACGCGATATACGTTTTCTTCGGTTTATTGTTCCAACTCGTTTTTTTTTTTTTTTTTTGCTTTACATAATCCGTGAGTATCACAGGTTCTTACTCGGAGGATGATGACCCGAAAATGTGCAGTAGGGATCATCTTAACTTCCAGCTGCTTATAGACCGCTCCTCCAAATTGCGACGGAATTTAAGCTTAATTTCTGGAATAAATCAAACCCAGAACAGCTCACACGGTTAGCAGTAAACGTTTCAAGACGCAAGTACTTAAATTCTCGAAACAAATCTCGAGGCAGTTGTTGTGACTGGTGGAATTGCGTGTATCACGCTCATGCAAACGTTTGTAAATTGTCCGTATCCTTTTTCTGAGATCGACTAGCAATAGAGTTATTTCAGTAGAGGTATGACTTAATGTTAGAGTTAACGACTGCCAAAATCCTGAACATTCTAGAAAGCCAAAATTAAATGAACCGACTTGACACTTAAATCATGGTTTAGACCTAATCACTAAACTTTAAGCTAACCCTTCCAAAATCATGAATTCAGGATTTTGGAGGCTTAACTCTAACTCTATAAAAGTAACTCCATAAAAATAACTCTATGAATAGCCGTCCTCCCTTTTTCTCAACCAAAGCAATTCCGAACTAAATGAATTTTGAAGGATCGTGAAGTAAAGGGTGCTCTTTTAGTACTGGCTTGCTTTTCCCGCATTGCGGCCCCCATTTCGGTAAGAGTCTGCTTTGGACACCATTAAAGGAAACAAGTGAACTACAGTTTGAAACTGTACCTAATATCAAATGGAAAAGTAATTGACGCAGCGTTTATTTCGAAACTGAGTTTGGTCAATCTCTCGATGTTGTCCTTTTTCTCGAATTACCGGAAATATCGCAAATTCTGTTTCATTTGGCATTTTATTCGCCGAGACGGTAATCTTGTGTTCCACTGGACATTTCGTCTTTATGGTGCAATTCAGTTATAGCCTGAATTTCCGGGGAAACTCGTCCCGAGCGGGAATGGAATGAGAACGGTTTACTCAAGTGGAAAATGCCGTTCCATTCGACATTCCCTGTTTACTAAACCTTACTAGGTTGACATTTCTTGTTCCGATTGTTGCAGGGAGTTCCGGATATCGTCGACATAATTGAACTCTGGACAGCAGGGGACTCTTGAAACGTGGACCTAAGTCTATTTTGGGTTAATTGGAGATACATATGATGAATAAATCTTATGTTCAATCGGCGTAAGGTCCTACTGGGTTGTCTTCCTCCTCCTCTCTAACCTGATTCTCTGACGGTCCCAGGTCGCTCGCAGTCACGTTCTCCTCTCTTTCTCTGTGGCCGCGAGCGAGCTACACCGTTTCGAGAATCAGGCTACCCTCTCTCTCAGCATTTTCTTCCCCCTTTGCCTCTTACTCGAGACCACTAGGGAAAAACACGCGAGCGTGTTTGTACGTACTGTGGGCATCTCAATCGTGTAAAACGGATTGATTTGTATACAAGATTTTGCGACAAATACGCGTTAAAAAGGCGCTCTCGAATGACTCGCTTGGAACGTACGCTATGTTTTGCCTGTGGTTTTTCGTCTCTTCTCTATGAAATTTGCTATCCCGCACATTGATGTTGGTAATGGGGCACCTAACCCTAAACCAGACCATGGGCAACGTTGGAGTTTATGGAACTCACGTTCGAATGCAACTGCTGAGAATGTTCCTTACTTCTCAAGAGTTTAAAGTGCCTAGCACTCTTGGTTTATGATTTTCCTAAAGGGAGACGTGAAAAAAGACAAGAACAAGCGGGTGGGTTGACAGATTTCAAAGTACGCGGAGGCAACCGCGTGGTAAGTGCGGAACGCGAATCACGCCCGAGGGGAGGAACCCGAAAAAAGATTGTTTTTTCCTCCTAATCCCAAAAATAAAAAAATAAAAAAAACATATATATATATACATACTAGTCATAATCAAAGATTAGGGAGATGCGTTCGACGATTTGGGAAAAGGAAATAACATCAACTGCCAAATAATTTTCACATGTTTATTTCATGCAAAAAACATGTTATCAACGTGGATACTGGAAAAGTTTGGTGTAACAACAATTTTAATGCGGAAAAAGTTGGATACAAGACACAGCCGTCCAGCAAGCACACCAAACGCGATGCAAGAACGTGAAACTCGACCCCCGCTGGAAAGGAAGCAAATGAACATCGATAAGCTTTAGTAATGCTTTCGCTATATTCCAAATGCCAGTAACTCTAACTTCAAACGTAAACAACGCAACTTACCTGATAACAGTCCACACAGCAAGGAAGCACAGTCCAGAATTCGACAAGCAAGCGCACCAACACGCGAGGCAAAACGTGACACTCGACTCCCGCTAGAGACAAAGCACATGGTCGATGGCAATGACGTGATTCGCCCCTGAATTATTTTTCGGGGG
>BLFK01000915.1:1039596-1047096 GCA_014634185.1 Astreopora myriophthalma
TTTAATTTTCCTTTCACTTTCGTTGGCTTTTGACTTCAATTCCTCTATCTCGCTGTTTAGAAATTTTAAGCTATTATCCATTGCTCCAACCGACTTCTCGACTGCGTTAGTTTTGGCGTTTAGTGTGGCAATTTCTCCTTCAATGCTTTTTACGGAGGATTCCAAGGTGTTGAATTTCTTTAAGACTCCTTCGACCATATTTTCTAAGCTACTGAGTTTGTGTAGGACAAGCTGTATCTTCGAGGCGAGATCTTCTGCCATCTCGAGCGCCATGTTGATTTCGTCTGGTGGTTCCGATGGAGTTTTGCAAATTCTTTTTTCTTTCGGCGTTGAAACTCCGCTTTCCGAGCTACTACTGCTTCCTCTAGTCTTCTGCTTGAAAATACTATCAAGAAACTCGGCCATACAACAAATAATTGCAAAGAAGAAAACAAATAAAGCGGGAGCAATTTCATGTGCGTCCTTACTCGGCCATGACAGACCCAGACCCCAACTTATTGTCTCATCCTATTGAGGTCTTTGGTTTGGCCCATAAGCATCTACTAGTCTCCTGGTTTTCTTAGCATCATTCCACCATAATCCAATGGCAGGCTCAGGGTTAAAGTTTTTTAAAGTGACCCTGCTAAGGGCAACATGCATGAGGTCATGGCAGGTGTCATCTTGTAAGTTACTCGGTGTCCATCTGTCACACAATTTGCCGTGGTCTATTCACTGCGACTATATTGTGAAGAGAGCAAGTAAGCATCTCTATGCGTTACGAGTCTTAAGGAAGTAAGGCCTTCCACCAGCAGATCTCATTCAGGTTTATTGTAGCCTTGTGCAGCCCATCTTAGAATTTGCATCTCCGGTGTGGGCTGCGTTACCCTCCAGTCTGGTTCAGTTGGTGGAAAGCGTGCAGAAGTCTGCACTAAGAATATTTCCTGATTGCTCTTATGAGTCTGCACTCGTGAGCTGTGGCTTGCCGATGCTGTTGGCGCGCCGTGATGAGGCTTGCAGGTGTTTCATATCTAACATCAAGGAGTCCGGCTTCCTTGCACATCTGCTGCCACAGCCCACGAATGTCACGCATGGGTACGGGTTGAGGTCGGGTTTTTCATGTTCTGAATTCCGCATTGTCAGAACGGACCACCTTAGTAATTTCGTTACTCACAGTTACAATAGGGCTTAATTGTTTTTGCCTTCTCTGCCAAGTGTATTATGTGTTCTGTGTAGAATTGACCTCCATTGTAATTTAGTGTTGAACACTACCAAAGGGTTAAATAAACTGATTATTTATTTATGAGGTCATTAAGTGACTCTTCTTTGCACCTCCAGTCAGATTTAACTCTATTCATAAGACTGAAATCATGTTCAACACAAGAAGTTGAGTAAATCAAAACTAACATTTACCAAGCTCAAAATATTTCTTAATTCTGGGTTGCCTTTCTTTCTTAATACCTGGCCAGAACATTTTTATTGTATGACCAGCAGTTGTTGTGGTTGCTAACACGTTTCTTACATACTGCACACCGAGCATTCTTACATACTCCCATAGAAATTTTTTCTTCTTCTATCTTCCCTGGTTCATAGCCTTTGCAAAGTAACAGATCATGGAAATGACAAACTAATTAACTAATTTCAGCTTTACCATACAGTGAAATGTCATCCCCATCACAATCTGGTAGTCTGCCTATATCAAATATTGAAAAGGAGGACATTTCAGGGCACACACCAATGTTACCGTCATTCAGTGGCCCAAACCTGTCAGTAATAGTTTGCCCGGGATGGTTCACCAACAGTTCACTTTGATTTCTAATGTTGTTTTCATGCCTTGTTCTACTCTGTTTTAGTTGAACATCTCGGAATTTCCCATCCTTGATATGGGCATACTTAAATTCCTTTATCCTATTCTCACAGTAAAAACTTTGAAGTTCCCTTTTGGTACGTTTGATCATACTCACAATAGTGTCTATGCTTGCATCATCAGATTGCAAGACACAACTTAAACATGCAAATATTGCTAACAGGACTTTAAAAACAGCAAATATGAATACAACAAGGTTCTCATCTTGAAGTTTTTCGTTTAGCCCAAGAGCTTTGTTCCTGGTTTCTAGCCTCTGAGTGTTGTCCAGGTTGCATTCTTGTAACTGCGCAGTCGAGAAGTCTGCTGTCTTTTTCAGACTTCTTGACTGTAGGTTACTGTTGTCATAGAAATGATAGAGCCCATCTAGTAAACTGTGTGCATCATTATACAGTGGTATGTTCTTAACTGCATCTTTGAAGGACAACTCCAGACGATGATTTGCACAATGAAATTCCAACAGCCATTTAATTTCATTTCTGACTAGTCTACACATGTTTTTCATTACATGAGGTCCATCTGTTGCTAGTTGAACACATTTGCTCTTGACATCCACATCAAGAGCAGAAAAGGTTGCAAAAAAGCCATCTGCAAGGTTTTGTGCTGTTGCACGTCCCTCAACTCCAACAATTTTCACAAAATCTACACAAGGTTCGTAGCCCTCATCTAGATATGAAACGAAGTAGGACTCCTTCAATGTTGGCAGAGTCTGTAGACCCATTTAACGCAACAGCAATAAATTCAGAACCGTTTTATCTTGTGCAATTTCGAGTCAATTTCATGTTTGGCGATGTAGTGAATAAATTCATTCGCTTGTTTATCATTGTTGTAGTGTTTTGTTAGGATGTCATCACCATAGTTTGCAGCTTGGAGTTCTGTTAGCTTGGCAAAATCTGTATACGGCTTTTTGTTTTTGGCCACAAAAAACGCAGTTGTAAACAGTTTTTTCATGAGGTCAATGTTGTGCTTTTCCATGGTAATCAGAGCTTTCACGATGGGCTGCTCTGCTGGACGTTTTGGACTGTTTAAGAATGCCGAGTGGCTAGTTTTATGAGCATTGCTTGCTTCATGTTAGCGGACATTCTCTATGCGCATCGACTCACAGCCTGAGATCAATTTGTTTCTGCTTGTTTTATCAAACTCTTAGCAGTAAGAACAGACCATCTTTCCATCCTCTGCTGACAACCATGGGCGCCCTCTTTCCATTTCTCGTTGAACTTGAATACTTGCATGTTATTATGTTTCGTCGTTGGTGTTTCCAAATTCTCTTCTACGTGTACTTCTTCAACTTCCGCTTCTTTAGGACATTGCTCATGGGTCAGAAAAGGATCCATATTGCGAACGCACGCTTGATTGGCAAAGAAACGTGGGAGCAAGACACATTTGCTGTCTTTGTCATGCACGCTACAAAGATTGCATCATCTTGCTTTTATTGAGTAGAGTCTGGTAACTACTGTGCAAGAGCTGCACGAGTGAGAACAACTTCGGGTGGAGAAACGGGTGAAAATATTATTCAAATCGATAAATTCTGTATTACTAAAGTTTTCTTACCTGTCACCAGCAACAGTCATAATTATTTTTTACCTGTCACTTCCTAAAATTACCTGAAATCGACAAGTAGACAGGCAACATTTTGACCCCTGGTTTGAATCTAGAACAAGTGTTTTGATTCCTGACAATTGTGAAAAGTGTCCTTTATGGCAACAAGTTGATCAGGGGTGACTTGAGAGAGTGATGCAATAGATGTTACATTGTTCAGGATTTTGCATGGGAAGGCAGCTTTGGTGCAGTGTGTTGCTGATGTTTTCCTGTGTATTACATTATATTCCTGGCTGTGCTTGTTGCTCAGGCTGTATTTTCATATTTTCAGTGGTGAGTGCTGCTGTACCAAGGTATCAAGATGTTCCTTTTTGTCTATTGCAAAGCACACACTGCTTTCACTACACTTGATTTGGTTTGTATGTCACAATTGAAGTGTTTTGAAGATCCATACTGTTTAATTGGTGACACACCATGAATATAGTGTTGGGTCTCTGTTGGTTCAGTTGAATAAAGGGATTATGGATCAGTTTAATAGATGGCAATGGCCGTAACCATATAGATCGGCTGTTTTGTAGTCTTGTTATGCTGGGAGAAAGAGCTATTGAAAGAAATGCACTTTATGATCCAACACTTCCACCGAAGGATTTTAAAAACATTTTAGAAAAACTGAATGGAAAAAGGATGAATGGTAATTGCCATGAAAATGTTAAGTACATTGATTAATTACTATGCAGTGAACTTTAAATCTGTAATCTTGTGCTTATAAAAAGAAACAACAGAAGTTTGCTTCTTTTCTGCCATTGTTTTTTCCTTTTCTCCAGTAGTCCGTAGTGTTCTCTATAGTCCGGGGAATGAAGAAAATAAAAAACTGTTATGCTTGGGACATTTCAATGTTGCTGGGAGGGAAAAGGACTTAAGATGCTGTTTTAAGAAAAGCTTTTAATCAACAACACTTGTAATCTAAAAGTGTCATTCGGAACTTCAGCCTGAATATATATGTATGTTTGTACAGGTTTGGAGATCTTTGTATTACCTGTATGTGTAAATGAATGGAGTGGAGAAATTTAATAACTAAATTTACTTAATTTAACCAGATTTAATCTAAAAGTACAATTTGAGAAAGAAAACTTACCATTACAGAAAAAAAGAAAGAGGATAATACAGTAGTTTTTATTCACATCTGAAAAACCTGTGAACATTACGCTATGTAATAAATACATGAATGTCTGCCTCTATTAGCATGTGATGCTATTTTAGTGTATTTTGGTTTATATCAAACAGATAGTTATTTCATGTTATGTCTGAGAGATTGCAAGTGTGTCCAGTTTCTTCTCTTCGTCTAGTGTACATTTTAAATTGGTACATTTTTGGAGACTTGTAAGTCGTTCAGTAGTCATCAGTTCGATAATACAAGATAAAAGAGTTCTGACCCTACTTATTGCTACCAATGAAATTTCTGCAGCGGTGTCAGTTTTATCAATATCAATCCACACTATTTTCAGCGTGAAACCTTGGCTTTTATGAATTGTCATTGCCCAAGAAAGTTTCAAAGGTAATTCATGCACGCCATCTAGGCTGTGAGAGGTAACAGTTATTGGGCATAAAGGTACACATGCAGGAATACATTCAATGATAGATGGGCCTCTGTAATCATAAAATTTAACGATAAAAGCTACAGGCAAGTCAGGAGGTTGCTGATTGTGGGGATAAATGAAATCTAGGACAGTAGCAGATGCCCCATTGCAAAGAAAAACATCTGTCCACAAATTTCCTGCATTAATATTCATGCTCCCATTGCAAGGAAAATAGTAGGCTGTAACCCTGACATCTCATCTGCAGTTGTTTTTTTAGCTAAATCACTCAAGTGATGTGCATCAATACAAGCTATTGGTTCATCAAGTGATGACAGCTATCCAGAGTTATAATTTGCAACTTCTTTATTGTTAAAGCACAACCTTGTGGCTCGTTGTGCGCAGTCGCATCATTAAATCCCTAAACTGAGTTTGCTCTGGGTGTATGCCTTGGACCCTCTGATTCACTGTCAGCTTAACAACATTGGTAAACATGCAATAAGCTACATGTAGATGACCTTGCTCCCCTATTGAACTTGTTGGTTTGCAATGATACATGTGGAGGGGCTTAACAGCAACAGGTGGCAATTGACCAAGGTCACCAACGGCAAGATTTCTGTAAAGGTCCCTACTTCATTATGCATACGCTCTTTTGTTATCAGAAAACAATAGCAGTTACAGTAGATGTTCTTTGGGATTATTGAGCTTTGTTCTTTGAAGTATAGAAGTTTATTTTCTAGGTCTACAGTACTATGGACTTGGAAATTTTGTGCAATTTTGGGGTGAAAATATGGGAAATCAACACTTAAGCAGCAATTTGGTGGCAAATTTGCAGGATTGAGAGTTTTTCAGCTTAAGCAACGTTCAAAAAAGAGCCCAAAAAATAGAATTGCATTTTAAGGTAGTTTGTAACATGGTTGCCATTTGTCTGCAACGTGACAAAATGAAGGACTTAATTTCCAGTAGAAATATGAGTTTACCATGTTCTCTTTTTTGTCAGTTATTCCTGCTTTCTTTCCAGTCCCAGATGCAGCGAATAGCAAGCCCTGTAAAGTGCCAAATTTGCTTCTTTGGTCTCTGAATGCGGACATTTTGGGATAACAATTGGTGTGTACGGTGGTTGTTGTGACGATAAACTAACTCCTGGATAACAACTCACCGCTTTATTTCACAGTAAGAACTGAAAAGAATCATGGCAAAACACGACCGAGATAAAATGACACCATTAACTTATTCTCAAAATCCCACTAGAACAGCACAAACTGCAAGGTTCATATTTGTAAAATCGATTGACAGCTGTCACTCACTGTCTTTACAAAACATAATGCAACGCAATGTCACATTCTCCTCAACAGTGGTGTTAGCTGTTCTCTCTCACATTCTAGAGGTCGGTGATATGCTCAATAATGTTTCCAAAAGGATTGTCGTTGTAGTGCTGACCCCACAACCATTCTTGTAGGTAGCTATCAAACAGATCCTTGGATGTACCAGTATGAGGCTTATTTCACCATCTATCATATTTCACCCCACCATCTATTTTCATCGCCCTGGGTGTGAGCACCTGTGTCTGGGTCGACAAAATTTAGGCTGTGTTTAACTGTCAGATGCTGGTAGCCCTCGTCTTTAAGGCAATCATAAGCTTTCCACATGTCGCTCATCATGCGTGCTCCTGGCAATAAATTTGCGCAGATAATTGGCAAGAGTGTATCTCTCTGCACTCTACCGGCACAAGGAAGCAGGCTTTGGTTTGTCAGCAAATGCCACCAAAGACCCACTGTCCTTTGATGAAACCATCTTTGTGATACTTCATGTGTCAAACTTGGACTCACCTATCTCAACAGTCGTACCAGGTCTGCCTATTGCTTGTCTGCAACATCTGTCATTCCACCCGAACAGTGTTTGTCCAAGCTTGTAGTATTCATTAATGATAATGTAGTTGATATCATTCAAGTTCTTTTGGAATCTGATAAGACTTTGTCCAACTAATTCTTATTCCCCCTTTGGGCCAACAGGAAGTATTAATAGCGAATGAACAGTACATCCATTTATGCTATATGCAGTTTTACCAGTTGTGGGAGTCACTGCACAACTCTGTTGAAGGTTTGGTAAGGCATTAATTTGGCAACTTTTACCTGTACCTGCTACACGTATCATAAGTAATAATGGAACTTTTGAAGATTCTTGTTCTGAATGTGTCTTTACCATATTGTAGGCTTGCCTCTGCCTTTCACTACAAGTATTTATATCAATGTCATGTTGCAGATAAAACACAGAATTTAATGTATGTTCTCTAGTTTGTATCCAAGAAGGCATTTCTCTTATTTGATTTTCTGTATACTCCAGTTTGTCGGTTTGCCAGCTATAGGCAGGCTCAAGATTAAAGTGTCTGTTGTGTCATGTCTGATGTAGTGACAAATGATCCAGATACCAATCTGTTAAATATATCCATTCTTTGCATGGTGGAAATACTTGAGGCATGATCAATATCTGGCTCCTCTTCTGACCTTGTTTGTATGCTATGCAGTTTTTCATTCCAGTCAGGAACAT
>BLFK01000917.1:2442-14942 GCA_014634185.1 Astreopora myriophthalma
GGGGAGGAAACAAATGACTAGTGCATAACGGGATTAAAAAAATGAATAATGAATATTTGTGTATGGAAAATCAGGGATAATAAATAACAAAGCCATGTCAGAGGAATAATTAATGAAAAATTTGTATATGTACTTTCTGATACATTAAATAAAGAATAATGAATAACTGGAAGAAACACCCAAAGAATAATTAATAACGTAAAGCAAATCATTCAGCTTCCACCACCGATTCATTAGAGCCAATCGAGAGCGAACTGGTGGACGTTAACTACCACGACACTTCTTCTAATGTTAATGTTATGGTGATCGTGTTTAGATTGATGGGTAGCGCTAACCAAAATTCAAACAATGCAGTCTAGGCTTTGCGCGTAGGAAGCGCTAATGGGGCTTCCACCAACGTGGTCTAGGGTAATAATCCTTTTATCGATATTGGAAGCTTTGACATAATACATGTAGATGTTTTCAGGATTGTATTGGCTTCGGAAAACCCACTTTGGAATTTGTAAAACGTTCACACTTAGTTCGGAGTTGGTCAAACTGAACAGAGCGGGAAATACTTAAATAACAAGTGAATGCGTATCGATAATGAAACTAATTCAGATATGGTACTGATTAATGCAAAGGGAGCACACTATTAAAAGGGAGGTTGATGAAATCCCATAGTGGGTTATAATCCTGTTGAAGTACATTGCTTCTCATGTAACTCAATAAAGATTACTTGTCCGAGATTGCTATTTTGTTTCCGAGCAAATCACTGTAGCCTCCTACGCTTAACATAAAACCTCGAAACGAAACGAAATTACATAGTTTGTGCATTTTACTTTACTTGCAAACAGATCCGAACGATAAGACACCCTTGATTAATAAAAAATATTGCCTTTTGTCTCAGCCAATTCACTTTCAATAACAGTGCCCTAAAAGGAGGTTGTGTAGGGTAATGTAACCCTATGTAGGCTAGTGTAGGCAAATGTAGGCTAATGTAGACTAGTGTAGGCTAATGTAGCCTCATATAGGCTATTGTAGGCTTATATTTATTTCTGTGTAGTCCTGTGTAGGCTAATGTAGGCTAGTGTAGGCTAATGTAGGCTTGTGTAGGTGTGTGTAGGCTTATGAAGGTGTGTGTAGGCTTCTGTAGGCTTGTGTAGGTTTATGTAAGTCTATGTAGGCCTGTGTAGGCTAATGTAGGCTAGTGTAGGCTAATGTAGGCTTATGGAGGCTAATGTAGGCTAGTGTAGGCTTATGTAAGCTAGTGTAGGCTTATGTATGGCTATGTAGGCTTATGTAGGTCTGTGTAGTCCTGTGTAGGCTAATGTAGGCTAATGTAGGCTTGTGTAGGTTCATGTAGGCTGATGTAGGCCTGTGTAAGCTAATGTAGGCTAGTGTAGGCTAATGTAGGCTTATGTAAGTCTGTGTAGTCCTGTGTAGGCTAATGTAGGCTTGTGTAGGCTAATGCAGGCTAATGTAGGCTTGTTTAGGTTTATGTAGGCCTGTGTAGGCTAATGTAGGCTAATGTAGGCTTGTGTAGGTTTATGTAGGCCTGTGTAGGCTAATGTAGGCTAATGTAGGCTAATGTAGGCTTCTGTAGGTTTATGTAGGCTTATGTAGGTCTGTGTAGTCCTGTGTAGGCTTATGTAGGCTACTGCAGGCTAATGTAGGCTAATGTAGGCTTATGTATGGCCATGTAGGCTTATGTAGGTCTGTGTAGGGTAATGTAGGCTTGTGTAGGTTTATGTAGGCTTATGTAGGCCTGTGTAGGATAATGTAGGCTACTGTAGGCTACTGTAGGCTAATGTAGGCTTATGTATGGCTATGTAGGCTTATGTAGGTCTGTGTAGTCCTGTGTAGGCTAATGTAGGCTTATGTAGGCTAATGTAGGCTTGTGTAGTTTTATGTAGGCTTATGTAGGTCTCTGTAGTCCTGTGTAGGCTAATGTAGGTTACTGTAGGCTAATGTAGGCTTATGTATGGCTATGTAGGCTTATGTAGGTCTGTGTAGTCCTTTGTAGGTTAATGAAGGCTTATGTAGGCTAGTGTAGGCTTGTGTAGGTTTATGGAGGCTTATCCATGAAGGTGTGTGTAGGCTCATGTAGGCTTGTGTAGGTTTATGTAGGTCTGTGCAGGCTTGTGTAGGCTAATATTGGCTTATGTAGGCTCATGTGGGCATTTGTAGGCTAATGTAGGTTTATGTAGGCTTATGTATGGCTATGTAGGATTATGTAGGTCTGTGTAGGCAATTGTAGGCTAATGTAGGCGGATGTATGGCTAACGGTCAGCGGTTAACTATAAAAAGGCTCACTTTTTAGCGAATGTTTGTTGGTGAAATGATCGACGACCTCCCAGAACAATCGAAAAAAAAAATACTCGTAAAAATGGCTCGCATAACTCGCATGGCTCGCCCGTTGGCTCGCCCGTTGGCTCGCCCGTTGGCTCGCCCGTTGGCTCGCAGATTTCGCAGACCCTCGCAGAACTTTCTGCGATCTGCGATCGTCTGCGATCACATGGAAACCAGCCTTTATAGAATTGTTTGTTGCAATTGACGCAAAGCGTTGCTTGAAGTGAGACTTTTAAATGACACAGTTTAGCATGAACTGAAGAAATGATCCTCACACTTTCTGGAAAATTTAAGCAATTGTCTCTTATGTGCACTTGAAAAATTCAAGTGACTCCAATGGGATTCGAACCCACGACCTCTGCGATGCCGGTGCAGTGCTCGTTGGTTCGAATCCCATTGGAATCACTTGAATTTTTCAAGTGCACATAAGAGACAATTGCTTAAATTGTCCAGAAACTGTGAGGATCATTTCTTCAGTTCATGTCTAACCCACACTTCATAATCATTTCTTTCATTCACAGTTTAGCACCTCAATTACAATGCCTGATAGCATCTATTGTTTGCAGAGGTGGAGCTTAACATAAATTAAAGTTCGGCCGGGAAATTCAAAACAGTTTCGTTCTATTGTTCTTCTTGTTTCGGAAGAGAAGGAAGGCTAGAAGGGCAGCTGGGGTGTTCGAAAGCTGAATAGAACGACCACTTTTAACCATCATTTTCCGTCAAAACTTGGCATGAAGCTTGCTTGAACAACAAACATTCAAACATTCCCGGATGTGTCGCTGCATTAACATAACAACGACTCGCGAAAATAATAATGATAACAACGACTCGCGAAAGCCGTCCAGAAGAACATTACAGACTACTTTAAAGCTTGAATGATTAGAATGATTAAAAAAATTACTCCAGTTACTGTTCGCTGCACAAGACGCTTTTCAGAACTGTACTTTTATTGTTACCTTTTTAGGTGAAGCATTGCGTTGTACGTAGTTCCTTTAGTTTCAAATAACCGATTCGTATAAAGTATGTACTGTAACTGAGACGTACAAATCAATGTGTCTGAATACCGTATATTAGTCAGTTTAGATGCACTGGGCCTATTTCTCGTTACTGAACACTTAAAACTGTCAGTGGAGTCTTAAAAATGATGCAATCTTGGTGACATCTCTCTAACGCGGACACTTTGGTCTGTCCTTTTAGTGTCTGCATTGGAGAGGTTCAACTGTATGTCCTTTATGGGCCACCGTACTGAGCGCACAGGTAGAGCAGTGTACATCGCAATCAAACGGTCGTGGGTTCGAGTTGCGTTTAATGCTTTTTTTTTTTTCAGATTGTCTTGCAACTGCTGAACTTGCTTCATTAACTGGGTTGAGCACTCTACCTTAGAATCATTACACATCCGCAATTCAAATATATGAAATTTCATATATTTTCTATGATATATTACATTCCTGCCGAGAATTTTCAATTGAGAGAAAAACGTGTTGAATATGAACAAGCAAACATGTCAACCGCAGCTCTCAAAACTGTAAAAGGTTGCTTGAAATACTCGAATATGACTTAGCGCTAAGCCGTTGGTAAAGAAAAAATGGCAGGCGCTGAAGGATCATGGTCAGAAGATGAACAGCTAGAGGGGGGGAAAGGGTCCATTTCAAACGAACAAGTGATCTAATTCGCCTGCATTACAGTTTTTACCCCAAGGCTTCATGAACTGCATTCATTCATCTGTTTTCCCGTATATATATTTAGTATATACCTGTACCACACAAATGAATAGTGCTCATTAGTTATTCAGCTTGTGTGGTATATAGTAAAACAATTATGCACCTAAGTATCTGTTAAAGTGGTGGATATTTACCTCGCCGCTTGGCGGCTCAATAAATATCCATCATTATTCACCTCCATTTCGGTGAATAATTGTAAATTATTCTTGGATTTTAGAGTAGCTTAAGGTTGCTAATTGGTCCGAGCATGCATTTACCCCCGTCGCTCAACTATTACCACATAGGCCAGATCACCAAACCGAAGACTATATTTACTTGTCCACTCTCGTCTAATTCATAATCCTAATTTTATTAATATTAGATAAGAGAAAAAAATATTACTTGAAGAGGGGAGGGCACACCTAGGGTAACTAAGATTGTGCCCCTTACATGACTAGAATAGACCTTTTTACCGATACGGCGGCCATCTTGAATTCTATTGTTCGTTAAAAGATATTATGGGATGCTCAGGGGCAAATTCACACACAACGTGGGTATAAATTTGGTTTTGGTTCAATAATTTTCAAACCAGATGAATTTTCGTATTTCCTTTGTCACAGATTAATCATGGTGTGAAACAAGGGATGTAAAAATCAAAGTAGCTCGAAAGTTTACAAAGGAAAACCAAATTTACACCCACAACGTGTATTAATTTGCCCCCTGGGCATCCCATAATATCTGTCGCAGAACAATAGAATCCAAGATGGCCGCCGTATCGGTAAAAAGGTCTATTGTTTTTAACATAAACAAAAATTACGGAAATAAAGGAAAAGTACTCCGTCCTCTACTCTTTGCAAAAATAACGTCCCAGGGAACTTGACTAAACCCCTGTTACATCATGCAGTTTTTCTCGCGGCTTGTTGCGCTTGTTGCGACACCGTTTAAAGGCAAGCATACCATCCCACAAACATTTCTGGCCCTCACTTTTTTATTTGCTGCAATCGTTGCGGGGAGTAGAAAGCGGTTCTACTGTCCAAAACGCCGGAATGTTCCAATCTTTGCCCAATCTCGTACCCAGAGTTTCCTGCAACTCCCGTCGCAGCGTTTTGGGGTACCTGCTAATCAAAATATGCCTCTCACTTTATATGATCTTCGAGAGCGAGACAAGTTGCAAAAACCTTGCCCTGTGTAACACCCGCCAGTCAAACAACTTCTCTCGAAATGTTCAACTTGTTTTGTAACAGAATTACGTGGAGAGAAATTGCTTGGCGTGACATTAGATTGCTGACTATTTATCTACAACAGGGCCCAAGGTTTTTGTAGGGTTGGTTCGGACGAGAATTGAACTCACTTTTCGCTCTCGCGGCCTAGATTAAGGTTTTGAGTTGCTTATTCCCAAATTAAACTAAAAAAACAACAACAACAGGGGTCACTGACTTCGTGATCTATCGTATTCGACCGTGCTCTCCCGGGATACCTCAGTGAAGATCTAGGGAGGCTGCAGAAACGGCCGCTAAAGATCATACATCCCAGCAGAGCTGGCAGGAATTACAAATCTTTTTGAAAGAACAGAGGCAATTGGGGCCAAACTCTTTGATGAACCTTCCACCAACCATGAACGCAACCTTCATGCTCACAAACTGCTTCAAGTTTAAAACGCTAGCAAGGACTCAAAGGGGAATTCAAGGAACTTACTACGCCCTTTGTGTAAAACCGATCGCTGTAAGAATAGCTTCATTTTAAGCCACGTTTATAGCCAGAACATATTGCAATTGATTCTACTTAATTTATAGCATTTTTAGCTTTTAGAAATTATACTTTTACCTTCTTTCACTATTACGTACTTCTATGTAAGTCTAAACGTGTCTCAGTTATATGCTGCAAGCTTTTAGCTGATTAAGTATCTATGTATGTGTCATAACGACATCTAGCCTCCATCAACTCATCAATCGAAAATCAAAATAAAATGTGAAGGTGAAGGTGAAGGTTTGAGTGCATTGGTCTTTTATATATGCCACTAGGGATGTCGTGAACCAAGAGAGGATGAGGTAAGAGCACGTATCCCCCATACATGGGCTTCTATCAATGATAGGGTTTTTTATTACGAGGTCATGGGACTAGTTACTTAAAGAACGGATTGTGATTGATCCGTCTTGTGAAATATGAACTGGAGTTTAAAAATAGACTCCATGCGTGGCGCGAAATTTAAAAATAGATTGAAAATAATTGTCAGTGGACATGGGGATATGTTCTCTCACTTCATCTTCTCTTGTGTGAACAATAGAGGTAATCCTCAATGAGCGTCTCGTAAGCGCTATTTGTTTTAACCACTTTAAGAATTCGATGGGACGAGGGTCTTGTAGAGAATAACTGGAGCAAGAGATTCATGTTAAAAGAAAATGGGGGTCGCCAACCATTTATGAGCAGACAAAGTGAGCTAAGCAGCTTAACTAAGTAAGCGCTCCCCACCGACGCCTACCCTGGTTACCACAGGTTACCACAGGTTACCACAGGTTTTTTCCTCGCGTGCGTAGGGTACTTGAGTCACGAGAGGCGAAGCGGGTCATAACGAACCCCGTGGACGGTAACCGCGCAAGAAAAGTCTCTGGTACCCAGGGTAACGGAACCCACGTTTGCTTACATTTTCAACCACAATCTTGGACAGAGTAAAAAACACGCGCTAGTGCGCGTGGTACTGAGGCGAGAAATTATGCGAGGTAAAACTGAAGAATGTGCAAAACAGGAGACTGACCTTAAGGAGGCTCGAAAGGGTTTCTTAGAGCCGATATACATTTCAGAACGATCTCACATTAAAATTTCATGGTTGCAGTCATATTTTTTTATGATTGTTTCGAAAGTTTGCAATATTCTTCACCTCCTGTGTAAATGGAAAAAATCTGTAGAGTTAAACAATTATAAAAACAACACTACAGTTTTTTTTTTCTGTTAAAGCACAAGAAGATGAGGTAGCCCATCCTCTCTTGGTTAAAGTTGAGAGCTAATTGCAAGAAACAAGCTAATTTCTGAGATCAATTCATTAACAACTCGTACTTTTTTTTTTTCCGGTTCGTGCGATTTCGCTCGGCAGATTGATTTTTACACCTTTTGGTTCATCATCCGACGCCAGCATGGCGTGTGTGGCTTGCGCGCGCGCTTGTAACGCGCGCTCAATGAACGACGTGCGGGAATGGATTATTCGTAGTCGTTGCCTTTTCAGGACCTCATGCCTGTGCATGAGCCTTAAATTGTTTCCTTTGATCAATTCAATGTTCCCAAATTGTTATTCTACGAATTATGTGAAAGTTGTGCCTCCTGTTCCAGCAAAACGAAGCGTGAAGCGATTGAATAAACACGTCCTAGATAGCCGAAATTTTGAACGACTTCAGCCAGTTATATCACCTGAAAGGAGCTTAGTGACCTACTTTTATTGCACCTTTCGAGTCACGATAGTGTAGGGAACAATCGGGAAAACTTTAAAGATAACTTTGTCTCTGTCAACTTCTATTACTACGGAATCACCCTGATGAACCTGAACAAAGGCGGGAGTGCAAATAAAGTTGTTGTTGTTGGTACCTAGACCCCCCTTACATTGTAAAGTATTTTAAAGAGGTGAGGCTCCACTCATTCGCGATCAGTTGCATGAATTGTATCCCAGAACCTCTCCTCCGCCCAACTTGCAACTAAATATATATTTATTTCATATTTGTAGATAATACCAGTTTATTTTATTTATTTATTTGTCGCTCTTTTCTGGTTGTTTATTTATTTTTAATTTTATATGTTAATTTTTAACAAAAGCTATCAATTTTGGCATGGCCAGAATGTTAAGGGATGTCCCGGATTGTTCCGTGCAGCGGGTTTTATCGACTCCCTACTGCAATGTACACTTATGGGATTGTCTTCTAAAACTTCCCGCCAATATTGTCTCACACAATCCTATGTAAAAACGACAATGTTAAAAAATAAATAACCACAACTGAGGGAAAGAGCCTTCCAACTTCTGTCAAGTCGTGTCACGGTCACGCAAAACCAAGTGAAACAGCTGATTGGTCAGAGGATAGTTTGATATTTTTAAACGGGCGATGATTATATAGATGACTTCATGACTTCTTGTTCCAGACAATAGCAAAGGCCGATTTGATTGGTCCAGGGAAACATCATTGTCAGTATATTAAATTCTGCATTCTGTTCATAATTCCCTCGGGAGGCTAATAACTAAATGCTTCAGTCCTTTGGGAGTTGAGCGGCTCACACAAACTCTTCACGACAACAAAGAAACCTGCGACTTGTGACCGGGAGCCGGTCCGAAGCCAAAAGAGCGGCAAAGCAGCCGTGAGAGAGAGAGAAAGAGAGACTCAAATCGACATTCAATCGAGCAGCAAAACAACAGTCGCAACGCTGTGACACGAATACATTTGAATACCTCTGGCGAGCATCGCTCGAAAATTTTTCAAAGTTTACTACTCGTTTAAAGTACATTCATGCAGGAACATAGCGCAAGTTCAGCGATAAAAGAGGAGAGTGTTGGTTGGATTCCTACCATGGAAAGTAATCAGTTGGCCAGGTAAGCATTTTTGTGATAGCGGTTTGAAGTGATTTCCTCTTGCATGGCAAAACTTCGCAAGTTTTCGGCCACGTGATTATATATGTTTTCGAATACAGCGTGCATCTGAGTTGACCAACATTTTTTTGTCTCACAGCACTTTTTTCCTCAAACGTTTTGCCTTCCAGTGGTTGCGGTTTGGCCAGAGCACAATTTGAAAAGCAGCCTCCCGCAAATCTTCGTAAGAGCAACTTTTTCCACTTCGTGTTGGCGTTTTACGATCGCTCGGGGCAGGCTGTGGAGATCGAACGTGCTGGATTCGTTGGTTTTGTGGAGCACCTGCCGGTAAATTTCCTAAATGTTGTAGTGAAAAACGCCTTGATTCCTCTTGGATGCTATAATGTAGACCTGAGCGTTATTGTTTTCATGCCACAGGATCAAAAGAACGTTCGCAATGGCGCTTCGTACAGGCTTCAACTTCTTTACAGTAACGGTGAGTTGTTCACTTGCTGGCCCATGTGTTGTCAGTTTGACGGTTCGCTGAAGTGTGTTTGAGTGTTGAGCTGGTTATTAAATTAAGAAGGACCCCAGTGGGAATACGAAATTCACTTGTACAGAATGACCGTCGACAGGGGAAAACGGATGCAAGGTCTTCAGAGACACAAGCTTGGTAATTTTAATTTTTAAACTAGCATTTCCGGTGACTGCATGTCTTCGTGCAGCGCCTCTAACGGAATGGGACAATCCTTGTTGTTTCTTCTTATTTACTCAAGTTGCTGACGGACTTCCCTCTTCAAACAAACAATACTAGGTGTTTGATTTGAGGAAATAATTGGTTTCATTTGGTGTTTCATGTTAATCAAATGTCCAGGAGCAAAATAGTTACTAAAACAACTTTGGTAATTAAGCGAACGGGCCGCGATGGTCTCTTCGTTGAATTGGCAAGTGAGCGGCACAGAAAAGTTTTCAAGGTTTATTTTTTTCTAATTATCTACGATTATTTGTTACCCTTTCGTTAGGAATACGCAGTGAACAGGACATCTTCATTCGCCTTGTTAACTCAACAACGAAACAGGTAACTTGACTTTTTTTTCCCCGTAAGATTGCTTTTGGCAAAATGAGGACATCGCGCAGTTTTTTCTTCTCACATTCGTAAACTTTATTAGCATTCCTTTCCAGTTGCTCTAATAACTTCTGAACCTGATCATTGATGTTCGAAGTTCAATTGCCTGTTGACCTCAACTTGACCTCAAATTCGAATAAATTTTTATTTAGGACTCCAAACTTCAAGTATTGAGACAGCAAATGATGGCCTTTTTCTCAGGATTATTTTAAAACCGTTCAATATCTAAATGAGAACGTCTTCCGACAGGCTTGAAAAAGGGTTGTATAAAATCAACCGCAGTGACTTTCAATGTGAGCCATGATGTATCCAGAAAGTTTTTTACTTCAAAGTAAAACCGAAGTAATATTCGAATTTGAAAGTGATTTTTTTTCCCCTAGCCAATTGTGTATGAAGGCCAAGACAAAAACCCAGAAATGCGTCGTGTACTTATGACCCATGAGGTTATGTGCAGGTATGTAAATGATCATTCTTTTTCTCTTAGCATTATGCTCTAAAATTGTAATACTGCAACACACATTAGTTTCAACAACCACTGTTCTGGAAATTTCTTGGTCAGAGGCCAAAGTATTCTGAAGCATGGTGTTGAATACTAATGTAGTCTTTTGTCTTCCCTTTTTTTATAGCCGATGCTGTGAAAAGAAGTCATGTGGAAATAAAAACGAGACCCCATCAGACCCAGTTATTGTGGACAGGTAACAACAGAACAGTAACATTGGTTGTAACATTTAACATTGTATTACTTGCTCCCAAGTGATGTGTAGAGTGAGGCTGTCACATTTTTTTCCTTTGGGAAATGTTTAGACATGTACTATGTGGCTGCTTTCATGGTTGAAGGAGTTTATGAATATTCTATGTTCTAGTAGGGTGACTAAAAGATTACAGGAAGAGGCATTAAATATGCCTAATTGTTTTGCAGGTACAATAGCTTTTTAATTTGCTTGTGATATGAATCAATGCAAAACATAAAGAACATTCTCCAATCTCTGACACCACTTGTATATAGAAACTGTTCTTCTTACTCAAAATTTAATTCAGCATTTGGTGCATGCTTGTAGTGGTAAAAAAAGAATGTACATTGAACTTACTAAAACTTTTAAGCTAATGCTGAAGTTCAAAAAAAGCTTGAGGTAATGTGTTTTTATCATGACCAGTACATCAGAAACAACTGGGTGCATTCCATTGACTTAAAGTAAAGTTTAATTTTATTGTTTAACTGTTTCCATAGAAATAAACATAAAGCTCCAAATATTTGAGAAAGTTCTTATGACTCATCAAGTCTCTGAGAACAATAAGTGTGGCATGCAATTGAATTTTAAGGATTAGCTTTTTGAAAGTGGTTCCATTATGTACATGAACTATTAAAGGCAAGTGAATGCAAGCATTTTTGGTGTTATCCTTTCTGTGTTCATTTATGGACCACACCCGAAGCTTGTAAAGTAAATGCTTCACATGTGCTTGATAATAATTCAAGTTCCCTTTCACAACTGCTCATTATAACAAAGGTTATGACTGGAAATTACAGTACTTTCATAGATCCTTGATTATATCTGAAAGTCACCAAAATCAAATCTAAATTGCCTATACATTGTTTTATGAAAACAACTGTAAATGCTTGTAAAAGATTAGCCCCTAGTCTTAGGCAATTTCTAGATTGCATTACTATGATACGGCAATAAGTATAGAATTTCAGATCAGTGGAGTTTTTGTGAAGTGTTCATGCGTGTGTAGGAGAGGGAGGGGGAGGGGGAGAGAGAGGAAGGAAGGGGGAAGGGGGGAGAGAGAGAGAGAGAGGTTAGTGATTGTGAATCCATGAGAAAGAACCGTAGAAAAGGGGTATGATTAAGTCATTTCTGTCGCATGTTCTATTTATTGTCTTTTAGGTAGTTTCAGTGTTATTATTGATTTCTTTACTTTCCACAAGTCAATTGTTAACTCTTCGTGCATGCCATGTGTTTCCACAGCTTGTTATGTTATGTTGTGCCATGTTATACATTATGGATCTTTCGACTGAATTATAGTTTCATATTAGATATTTGTAATTCACTTTCCAGTTTTTACGTGATTCCAAGCCACCAATAAGCAGTTTCAAAGGGAGAGATTGGTTTTGGTTTGGTGCCCCATTAATGGCTTTCTCAAGAAAGTGAACTTTGTCCCGAATACCTTTATGATAACAGTAAACTAACTTTTCTACAGAACACAGTTTCTCACTTTCTGAAATAGCAGAAAGCGCGATTTGATTAATATTTTAGTTTTTAATGGTCGTGGTCAATCTTTTTGTATTTTCAGAGTCTTTGTCTTAAGCAATTTTTGGCTTTCTTTTAGAGTGGAAGAAAAAAAAATTGAGCAACCATGTTGTTCTCTCAAAATCATGTAACATGTTTGCAAGCTACAAATAAGTGAATAATTTGCTTGCAGGGAATTCAGTAGTCTATAAGTGTAATGTTGGGAAAGCATTAGATCACATTGGTTGAAACCAGATTCATGACCAGTGGGTTAATTGAAAACATGGTTTTGGTGGTGGTGGTTCTGACCCACACAGCCTTGGAAAGTTGTCAAGGTTATCAATAATTTTTATTGCTTTCCTTACTGTTGCCCTGATTCCCAGAATTATCTTTTTAATGTGATCCAGAAGATAGTCATATTTATTCCTCATAAATTATGGTCTTTTGGAGGCATGGGGCCTAGGTTAATAGTTAAATGTTCTTCAGAAACTTCTTGTATGGACGTTTTTGAGACCTCCCTTCCCCTAGAAAATCCTGTTTGATCTCTGAGAGCAATTAGGGTGTTTGAATTGTGGGTT
>BLFK01000917.1:17442-22442 GCA_014634185.1 Astreopora myriophthalma
TTCATATGAGGTTATAGTGAAGTTCATGGAAATACGTATCTTCAAATTATTGAACTTTTGAAAAAATTATGTAGGGTAGTTTACAAGAAATACAAATTTTTGCAATAACTGTCTTAACTTTTTTTCCTACCAACAGTTTTTGTGATATCATAAGGTGCAGGAATTAACATACACCAAGTCAATTACAGTTATCACTGAATAAATGATAGAAATTCAGTGACACTGGAAATGGAAATAAGTGACTGAAGTAAAGAAAATTAAAAGAATTTCCAGACAACAAGATCAGCATTTGAACATGGGCCACCCTTGCATGCTTAGACATTAATTTTTATGGCTGGCACTTTCCATTCACAACCTGACCCAAGCAGCTCAGGTATGGCATGTGTTGCTTACTCACGCCTGCACCCGGCTAAAAACCCTTTCAAGCCTCCTCAGATCAACTACAGGTCTGGCTGTTATTGTACTTTGTACCACCACCTCTGTCAAAAGGTGTCTAATAGCTCTTGCTTGAGTTGTCTCAATGTTCAAATTTTGTTAGTTACACCATCCACTGTTCCTGAATTGAAATTGTTGCAGTATTTTGTTGCAACAAATTATCAAAGAAATTCACTTACTGCTGGACCTTGCACACATTTGTTAAACAGAAATCATTTTTTTAGCTTTTCCTACTATCAAAGCCATTTGTCCAAGTGAAGGATGGACTACAGGTGGAACTAATGTGGTGGTTGTTGGAGAAAACTTTTTTGATGGTTTGCAAGTTGTCTTTGGATCTCTTATTGTTTGGAGTGAGGTATGTGTGAAGTAACAGTTCTTTTTTCCATACAGGAAAAAAAGTAAAAGAATGACTGTGGGTTCACAAGTCCAAGAATTTCTCAAACAAGTTGCAATAATAATGTGCACCATCCTCAGGAAAACAGTCTGCTGAAACAACAACAAAAAAACACTGGCCAGTGAAAAATGTTATTGCGGCTAGTGAATTAAAGCAGTCATTAGCCACCAGGCTAGTAGGCTCAAAGTTACAAAATGTAGTCTCAAGCCTTGCATGATTTAAAATTTAAAATTTTGTCAGCACTGTGCATATTTTAATCAGTGCTCTGCCTTCATTACTGAAATTTTTATCCCGCAGTTTATCACCCCGCAAGCTATCCGTGTTCAAGCTCCCCCCAGACCATTTCCCAGTACAGTCGAGGTAACCCTGATGTACAGAAATAAGCAGTTTTGTAAGACGGCACCTGGTAGATTTATGTATTCTGGTAAGTCATTTGCTTATTTTTATTATTTGAAATTATAAAACGGCTAGTATTTTGCAGAGTTTGTACATGTAGTTTTATGTGACTTGGGGCTGACCTTGAGAAGCTGGAGAAAATTAAACAGTGCTTGATTAGTTCCTTGTTAGAAGTCTGTAATAATAACTTTTATCCTCCCTTTAAGTCTTACTTTCCCTCTTTTTTTCTCTATTATTGAATTTTTTGTACTTGACGGTTGAAAGGTGGCATTCTCTCAATCATAGTGAAGGAAAAATTAATGATGGCGAATTTTAAGCCAGTAAATGATTGAGATTATGTATTTACATGTATCAGTGATGTAGATCATTTCATTTTCCAGGCTTAAAATTCACCATCGCCACCACTATAATTGTAAGAATGATGTACCTGTATGCATAGTTAGTTGAAGAATAGCATACAGAGCTCATTATAATCACTTATATTTGTGGACAATAACTTACAGCACTCTGTGAGCCCACAATTGACTACGGTTTCCAAAGATTGACAAAGCTTATTCCACGACACCCTGGAGATCCTGAAAAGTTGCCCAAAGTAAGGACAATTTCAAGTTGTATGCCTGTAGTATAGAACAACATTTATAATACATGTACAAAATTGTGTCATTGATCATTCACTAACACTGAGATCTTCAAAACGTTTTTTCAGGAAATCATTTTAAAGAGAGCTTCAGATCTTTTAGAGGCTTTGTGCTACAATATGCCACGCACCCCTACTCAGGTCCACAGCTCCCAATACCCAACAGCCGGGGGACAACCACCCACTTCTGCAAGTGGAAGTCACCAAATGATGATAGGACAGCACTTGACTGCAGTCACGCCTGATGGGATAAGTAATGGAGCAACCTATGTGACTATTGCCAACCCAGATGGTACATCTGTCGTTTATGGCAGTTCCAACCAACAGAGAATAGCCAATTCTACCGATGTGAACAATAACGATGTCACAATAGCTACATCAGGTATGGTTTTCCTGTAGCTAAATCTTTGGACTTTTCTTGTTTGCCACGCTGGGCCGATTTGTTCAAATCAGAGTTAGTGCTAAACCGGGATAAGTACCGTGGTAACGTACAGGTTTCACTATTACTATTTTACTATTCTTTTCTATTTATGTTAATTTCAGATATATTTTACCAGTCATTTTTACAGACCAAAAGGTTTTTTTAAATTTTGCATTTACTACTAAGGCTGCAATTGCCTCTTTCTTGATATATCAATATCCATTATTTCATTTGTCTATAAATATTCCATAAGGCAAATCAAAACAGTAGAAAAAAATTATTGTAACAATGAGCAAAAAGAACGAGGTATTGTTGGATTCTATTTTGTTGCCTTGATGACCCTCGATGTATCGAGAAGTTGCCATGCAGTTACAAAGGTAAGAGTAATTTACGACTTTAAGCTCTATAATGATTTTTCACTTCAGCTAGTAGTACCGCCACTTCAAGACAAATGAACATGGTGCCAACAGGCTACCCACAAGCCAGCTCTCTGCCGAGTGAAGCACATGTTGTGTCTCAGCCAAATTCGGATGTACCAGTCAGTCTTGCAGCTGCAATTTCCATGTCCAGCACACCCCATAGCATGAACGGATTCTCTGGAAATCTTTCGGCATCAATCGCCCTGCACAATCTCGCTGCTACTCCCTCATCACCTGGCTACCTGAATGGTGCTACATGTACATGTAAGACTGAACAATGTGTGCCTGAAGTTAGTTAGCCATATTTATTCGGCGATAAGCTTAAGTTCCCTAAATACTCAGAATGTTCAGTTTAATCGGCTTGTGGCAATAGATTTTTCTATGTTTTTGTGAGGAATTTCACGCTCATTAATAATTTATTATCTCTGGTTTGGGTTTATGGGCAAAAATCTGGTGCTAGGATTCATTTATGACCTGTCATCGATCGTACACTGCAAATGAGGGCAATATAATTTAACAGGCCACAAAATTATCTTCTCTGTTTTCATGTGACATTTACTGCGTAGAAATTGTATCAGCTCACTGAAGAACCCTACAGTGTAGCACCTTTATTTCATGGAATTTGACCGCAAGGCAAGAAAGGACAAGAACTCAAGTAGATGGATTCAATCACTGAATTATTCTTTGGTCTCTAGGTGTATGATTCATACTCCCTTTTGATTTGATTTTTTTTTTCTTACTTTATTTGTATTTGATTTTTATTTACTTCACTGCACCCAAAAACTGATGTACCGTATGGACTCGGAAGCAAACTGAGAAGTTAACATACCCAACACGCTTTAAAAACTTGCGATCTGGTTTGTACACAGCGTCTACGCAGTTGCCCTTACTGTACCAAAATTACCAAAGAAATGAAAATGGTTTGGTTTATAGCTCAACATATCGCTTTGTTGTTTGTGTATAGGCCATTTCCTAGTTCAGTTTAGCTCCTTTCTTTTGTTTGTTTGTTTGTTTTTTCAAAATGATTCTAAGTGCAAAGTCGTAACTATGGCAATGATTTTTTATTCACTATGTGGACCCAAAGTAATCTATCCCAATTCCAACAGGACAGACTATAATTGATAGTTACCAGAACAAAATTCATATCTAACTCCTGTAACTGTTCATCAGTTAGCCTGCGTAGCAAGCGTTCCGTACGAGCGATTTCCGTATTCTTGCCGCGAGAAAATTGGGGCGCAATTTTCTCACGCCAATTTCCCGCGGCCAGAATACGGTAATCTTCCCTCGTACGGAACGCTTGCTACGCAGTCTATTCAGCAGTAGGATGCCTGAAATGTGTGCAATTCCACAACTGGTTTCGCCAACTGGAAGCATTTCGCGCTTTGACTCGATTTGAAGAAGAGGCCGACTTGAACTCGGAAATGGCCCATTGTGCTCATCTGCTTCGTGATGTGATTTTGGTGACGTTTTTCCATGAGGTACAGTACAATGGCACAGTTTGCTTGTAGACGCCATAATTTCTTACATGTTTGTTTCTTTCAGTTGTGCCGCAGTCTCCATCGTTACCGCCAACACCGAACAGCGTACCACCGAGCGGAAATGCAGGAATGTTTGCTTTTCCACCAAACATGAATCCCGCTGCGAAACAAAAAAGCGCGTTCAATCCAGTCATGAGACCGCCGAATGTGTCAGAGGCCAGCCCACCACCTGGTTCCCATGGAAACTCAGTACAAGGTCACTTGCACTACACTCTAGTATCGTTTTTGTCTCCTTGTCTCATTTCTCACAACTAATCACATCCAATCACGTAATACCCTTAACCTTTTCCCCACGGGAGACAAATCCGGGCGTCAGATTGCAGGAAGCTTTCCCAGCTTGAAAACGGAAGCTCTAGTTCGGATGAAATTGATCACCTCACTTCTGACCCATCCATAACTTGTATAGAACGAACATTTCTTTCGTGAGCAAGTTATCTCTGCGACCTCTATTCATACGCGAAAGTGGCATATGGGATCCTGGCTTTCCATTTACTTGGAAACGCCTGGTTGGGAAATTTTGGGGCATCCGAGTTTTACTTGTCCGTAATCTTCCTTATTGAATCGTTCGACATTTCGTAAATGTGAAGCCGATGAAATCTCGCGCGTTTGCGGGTTTGTCCTGTGGCAACGCACAAGTTTGCACAGGGCTGCACACTCTATAGTAGTGTAGGGCCATTATTTTTCGCTGATAGGTTTTTCTCCAACATTTTTTCGCAGGCCTTGTGTCTCCTTCGTTTGGCAGCACCTTCGCAATCCCAGT
>BLFK01000917.1:27442-34942 GCA_014634185.1 Astreopora myriophthalma
GATATGAAGACTGTCTTTGAATATTTTTCAAAAAATTTGATCGTACACATTATTTCTTGCAGCTTAAAGTTATTTTTTTGTACAAGTGGAGGTTCCCTTTAAAAACTCGCCAAGTGATCAGGCATAGTTTGAGAAATTATAGTTTCTTTAGCAAGTCGTCTTTTTTGCTAATATCACTGATTTCTTTGGTGAATCAATTCAGTTTGGCTAGGGTTTGTTTTCTACTCCCTTCTGTTTCACAGGTAAGTACCAGCTAACAAATCAATCAATCAATCAATCAATCAATCAATCAGCAAATGAAATATTTAATACCAGCTGTCAAAAATATCGCTAGTATCTTCGAAAACGAAGGTTTTTTCCTACGAAGCATCGCTCAACTCGGTTTTTTTTCCCTCTGTGATTAGGACACAAATTGCACCACATGTAAATTAGTCAAGGTTTTGACAAGATTGTGTTTGATTTGCATCGAAATCCCCTAAAAGAACCATATCCTTGTTTTAAACAAATAGGCTTTTGCCCGCGGTCACGATACTATTATAATCGTGGAACGCTTTTAAACACCAGCAACTTCCAGCAAGATCTCTTATGCAGAACGCCGACGACCAGATTGTGCAAGAGCAGATGGTGGAAGATAAAAACAAGGCTTCTGTGCGGTACAACAAAGTTTCCGTCCAAAGATCTACCATCGCTGCCACGGCACCAAAGGGTCTACGTTCAAGTTGACCCACAGTGTAACCGCTGGTTGCCAGCAACTGTTCCGGGCAACTGTTACGGAAACGCCGTCAGCATCACGGCCGAGATCCTACGGTGTCGAGACTACAAATGGATCCCATTTCGTCAGGAATCGTCGCTTTCTTGTTCCAGTTAAAGAAGAACCGATTCGGCAAACTGCCAGTTCACCAAATGTGCCAGATCATCGCAGCAGTGTCAGCGAGAGACCGAGACGTGTGATCAACAAACCTAAGAGACTTAATTTAATCTGCTTGTAAATTAGTTTCAGTAAGGGGGAGATGTTACATAGCTGCATGCGCAATTAGTATCATATAGTATCATTTTGTTTCATCATGTACCTGTTGTCACCAGTTCGTTATCACCTTATTACAGTGGCCACTCGGTTGTAATTTACTCATTTTGTCACAAGCCGTTTCGAAGTTTAAATACTCGCCATAATCGTCAGTTGTTGTCCTTCAGTAGCATATAGTAGAAATAACTTCAAGTTCAAGTGAGGCCTAACACTACCGTGATATACACAAATATCTCATATACCCACGGTAGTGTTAGGCCTCACTTGAACTTGAAGTTATTTCTACTATATGCTACTGAAGGACAACAACTGACGTTGACAACAACTGGCCTTGTAGCTCAGTCGGTAGAGCAACGATGATCAATCCGAAGGTCGTGGGTTCAAATCCCAGAGTGAGAGAGTTTTTCTCTGTCCTTGTGTGGGCCCCAATTTCAATACTAGAGTTGATCTCTGATTGAATATTTGTGTATATCACGGTGGTGTTAGGCCTCACTTGAACTTGAAGTTAACTCGCCATAATCTTTCGCATAGTGTGCTATCTCTCCATTTCGTTAAGTTATCGTTTCATTTAATGTAGCTTATTGTTTTATTAAAGATCCTTTCCTAAAATCGTTAAGTAGTTCACACCATTGTACCAGATTATGGCAGTCAATTTACCCCCCCCCCCTGGAACCCTCCTTTGGTATGCCCCTTCCTCGCCTGCTTGCTTAGCAAGTTGTGACAAATTGGTATTTGGACAGTCCGTTAATTTTTAAAAAATAATATGATATGAACTCTTCATTTAAGAGTTGTGCCCATCAGTCAGTACTGTTAGTCCTCGAGAATATTTACTCATGAGTCGAGGGTGACAAGACTAGTGAGAATAAATTACGTAATTTTTATTTCATGGTTGATGTAATATTTTTACCTGCACCCATCTTCCCTGGTCATGGGGGTTTTTAGGCGATAATGCCTGGAGAGAGATTTTTCTTGATTTTTTTTTTCTGCGTTTGCTCCCCTCGCTCCCTCTAGGAATAACTTTTCTAAGAGCTGGTTTACACGTATGACGCAAGCATGAGCACAAGCAAAGTGCGCAGATGCAGAAGCGTTTTGATCATTAGCACCTTTTGTTGGAACAAAACACCACTAATTAACAAAAAGTTAATCCGTCTGCGTATGTTGCTTGTGCTTGCGTCGTGCGTGTAACCCAGCCCTAAGGGTACACCCTTAACCAACTGGCCCCAAAAATTGCCTCTTATATGCAGTTGAAGAATTCAAGTGACTTCAACGGGATTCGAAACCACGACCTCTGCGATGCCGGTGCAGTGCTCTTTCCAACTGAGCTATGAAGCCACACTCTCAATTGCCTCTTATATGCACTCTTTAAGTGCATATAAGAGGCAATTGCTTAAATTGTCCAGGAACTGTGAGGATCATTTCTTTAGATCATTTCTACCCCGCACTTCATAATCATTTCTTTCAAATCCAATTGAGTTATCCAGTGGATAGCGAACAACTGGGCCCTGGAGCTTCCCGCGCTCGGGGATGCATTCCAGGCCTAGTATCCAATCTCCCACGGCTTGGCCGGTGTTCCAAAGCATCAAAACACTGCGGCAAGATGGTGTGACTGAAAAGAATGAGTGCTTGGGGGCTTTGTTTTGCCATCGTACTCGCAGGTTTTCCACATTTTGTATCATGTACATCTAGCAAGTGCTTAAAGAATAGTGACTGCATCAATGGTATCTGTAACAGTGGTATCTGCGTTTGTAACCCGAATTGGTGGGGCGATCTCTGTCAGTTTTGTCGAGAAAGGTTAGATGTGAATTTTTTTATGATCATGAATTAGAAAGCTTAGATTTATTTTATTTATTTTTATTTCTGCTGTCATGATCAGCTGTTGGAGGTTTTCAATAATAGAGGTGAAAAATGCGAGAACTTAAAATATATCTCGATTCTGTTCACGTTCGTTTGAAATATCTACAGATTTTATAAGAGCGATAAAATGTGGTCAAAATCTGGGCGAGAAGGTGCGAGTGTAGTCCGCCTCTCGCCCAAGGTTCTTTTCATTTCAAATATGTATTTCATTTTCTCTTTTGGTCAGGGTGGACTGTTGGTTTCAAAATGCCATGTAAAAAAAGCCGTCCCATGTAAAAAATGCCTGTGTGAATTATAGGCATTGTTTGACAGCTGTTTTACCGAAGGCAAAGTCAAACGGATGCTGCTCGATCAGAAAATTTATCACCGAAAGCATAAAACGAGGGATTTACGACGGGGGGCTCTTCATTGATCTGTGATCGGTTGTTTATGTTCTGTACCCATTGTAATGAAAAAGAGACAATAGTCGTATTAAGTTCGTGTGTTTAATGTACTGCATTTGCTGAGTGTATATTCCTTTCTTTGAGGTGTAAAATATTTTTTTTGGTTCGTTGTGGTCTCTAAAAGTCGCAATTTTTAAATTTGTGATAATGAGAGAGTTTTGGCAATAAGTAAGCTCAACCTATGATCCTTGCCAAATTTTGTTATTGTTTAAAGTGTACTCGCAGGCCCAGCAGCCGGACAGGATTTTTAAGATGCTCGGAGACACTGTCTATTTTGTTTATTTATCAGTGAATCACACGTACATGTAAACATTTTGTTCTACGTCGTGTCTGAAATAATTGCTGGGAAAAAACTTGGAATGCCTGTCAAGGATTATTTTAATTTTTTTGTCCAGGTGCCGGACATCTAAACGCTTCCTGTTTTTGTGTGCTGGTCACAGAGCATTAATTTTTAAAAAATCCTGTCCGGCTGCCAGACAGCTGGACGTACAGGAAATTTTTCTTTAAACGCTCAGGCCCGGGTTGCTCGAAGCATGGTTAGCTCTAACCAGGGTTAAATACCGTGGAAACCTATCAGTTTTGATACCTCTTAACCAATAGTTATCACCAACCGGGCTTCAAGCAACTGGCCCCTGGTAAATAGCTGGGTCTCACATTATGGGTCACCAGATATGCCAGATATCTTTTCCAAGTGCAATAGCCTTTGATCGACTCAATAATTATCTTTCAAAGCTCCCAAAAAGGCTCAGTATTTGGGATAACATTACGGCTCTTGGCTGAATTTTTGTGCATAATTCATTAACCGAGTTTGTTATTAACTATGTCATTCTTGCTATTTCACATCATTTCGACTTTTCCATGGTGAGGTAGGTACTTTTTGAAGGGAGGTTGACATTAGAGGTTGTTGTAGAAAAGGCCATTTCGGAGTTCGCGTGACCACTCTTCCTCTTTTTCACGGCTAGTCTAAGTGCAAAGTTATGTGATGCTAATTGGCTTTAGTTTGCACATGAATAAAAGTGTATTTTTGCAAGGAAGACTTTGCACTTGTAGACTCACTCAGACTCAGCAACAGCTGAAGTTGAAGTGAACTCAGAAATGTCCTGTTTTTTGGTGGGTTGGGAGGGTGGGGAAATGATTCAAGAGGAGATTGGCACGAAAAAAGAAAACCATCTGGTTTCAGAACTCTAAAGGTGGTGAAAATTGTGCATTACAATAGAGTGAACAACAAAATAGCTAGACTGAATGTTTTTTTTTTTTTGGTCAGTATTTAGGCCTTTTAAATGAAGGCTTTGAAGCAAGCCATTCACCACAATGTATTATAAACAATCTCAGATCAATGAAATCTTGCATTTCATACCTTCAGTGATAAATTGTAAATAATGCTTTTATTGTAATCTCATCATAAAGCATATTTTGTGTGCTGTGTAAAACAGCTGTCAAACATTGCAAATAATTTAATAAAATTGATAAGTTCCCCTTAGCAGTTCCCTTAATTTAGAAAAATGGGGGAAGTTTAGAAATAACAGCTAAAAACTGAACACAACAATTTGGGAACCAAGAAAATGTATAATCAAGCAACATGTGTCTGCATTTTATATGATTTGGGATTTTCAAATTTTTGTAGTTTTCCCATTTTACAGATTTCTATGAAACTATGATTGAGTTAAAAGGAGTATTACTACCTGATTATTGTCATAATTATTGTTGTCCTTTGAATATTGTCTTTGAATTATTCTGATTATTATCTTTTGATGTTCATAAAAAGCAAGTCCTTGAAGCTTCAAAATGTGGCCCTGGCAAGTCTTTGGAAAAGTTGTGAAAAAATTGTAGGAAACCAGTGTATAAGCACCGGTGTGACTGCACAGCAGAGTAAAGATTTTTTATTGTGGGTTAATTAAAACACTTTTCTCTCCCCTCTCACATGCAATAATATTGAAATGTTCCAGACTCTGGACATCTATAACAAGTTCCTCCTTTAACCATTTTCTAGGCGTTCTTCTAATGACGTAAGGAGTGAACATGTGATAATTGAAGGAAATGATAACTTGTTACCATCCAAGTGTGCGTGGCTTATTGAGATAGACAAGTAAGTGTGAAGATCATGATGTTGCCATCACACCCTGTGATTCATATATGGGAAGACTGATTCGTAAACTTTGATTGTGTCTGCTTTCGTGTGATTTTAAGATGGATTATTTACAGTGACCTTGAGTGACATTTCAGTGGGGTGCAGGGGTCTCATTAGAAGCCAGTTACAGCAGTATACCACTGTCTACTTTGCCTCTCACTGCCCGCTAGTTTGTCTCAATTTTCATTCAAAATCCTATCATATACTTTTCCAACTGCAGCCTACAATGGGCTACCATGGACAACTACAAAATGTATTTCAAACGTTATCAAAACCCCTTTGTAGTGACCATTATCAGGGAGCTGTCTGATCTTAAAGACTAGTGCTCCTAATCTAATATGTTTTTCATTGTTAAGATAAATCTCTTCACCTTCAGCAAACATATTTTCTCAGCTATAAGATAAAGCATTTTTTCAAAGAAAATTCAACTGTTGGCCATAAATTCGTTCAGAACTTGAGCTGCGCCTTATAGCCGAGTATTATCACGCACCAAGACTTAATTTTGCAAAATGTCCTTTATTTGACCATGTTAAATAACCCAAAAACAAAAACCAAATTCAAACAAGTTTTTAGTTAGCTGTAACTTTTTCAATTTGGTGGTTCTGGAAAGAACTGTTTTAATTTGAGGAACTCAGCTACTCTCCATCGCTTTCGCTCTCTGTATCAAACACGTTGTTCACTGTCTGGTAAGTTGCTGTTTTCTCCTCAAAGTTATGCTTTTGCAACCCTCCAAGCTGTGACCACTTTAGGCACCATGACGACTAAATTTTCATACTGGCAACTTTATTTGGAAAATAGTTGCCAAGTTGATGACCACAGAAAAATTAATGGATACTTGAAGAAATGATAATGAGAGGGTGTTGTTGATATTCATTCAAACAAACGCTTTCGTCGGTAGGATTTCTGCTAAAATATTGTTCTGTTCCATTGAGCACCAGTCGGTCGCTCAGACATTTTTCTTAATTTGTAAGATGTGACAATCAGCACGCAATCTATTTGTTTTTCATGATTTGTCCTCGGAAACTGCATGTGTGACTAAACTGGGAAATGCGTGTACTCAAGCGATAAATGTTTTCCGAAAAAGTAGAAAAATCATGAAAACCAAAAAAAGGAAACTGGATTTTCATTTCCGTTTTTCAACGAAAATCGGAAAGCAAAATTCGAAAAGTCAATTCTTGTTTTTGTGTTCCGGCCATACCCAAAATCGAAACTCGAACCCCGAGGTTTGATTTCCGTTTTCCGACAATATACATTGTAAGAAACAAAACTTGAAATTCAAGTTTTGATTTCTGTTTTTTCGTTTTCCGATAAAATTGAAAAACAAAATTAAAAAGTTGAACCTAAAAGAGTTGGTCGCCAAATGGGCACTAAAGAATTAAAATTCACTTGGAGGCTTGTTTTGATGTGTGGTAAAAGTGGTAGTCACTTCATGTTACAAACTGCTGTGCACTCCAGTTTTGAAAGCAGTTTTGCATTGCAAAGCAGTTTGTAATGTTAAATGAAGAATAGACCCATGCTTCTCATTAGCGTGGTAGTGGGACCAAATGACTGCCAATTTTTATAACTTGAGGTAACTTGTGCAGCACTGTCCAAATTGAAATCTTGAAGAGACAAGGCAAAATATATTTATGCTCTATGGTAACAAGATAAAACTTTTGTGAGAAAGTGTATTGATTTAAGGAGCACTTAAACTATCACCTTCACTGTAGCCTGAACAGTACATGTAATAGTTTTGTTGCAGGCATTTTGGTGTTGGTGATTTTAAATGAAATTACTGATGATTGAACTCATTTTTTTATCAGCAGTCACAATGAAAATTAGTGATTGAATTGAAACCTCTAGTGTTTGGCCTTACGTTTTTATTGGTAATAACATTGTCTTTCAGTTCAAGGAGTTCAAGCTGTACAATTTTTGCTCAGATTACATGACCTTTTCCATGCAGTTAAATGTAATTTAACGGAGTTAACAACAAAGAGCAGTTGTGTTCCCTCAAGGGTCTGCGGATTTGTTATGCACATGCGCCAGTGCATTCGTCTATGTCAACGTTCCTT
>BLFK01000917.1:39942-41023 GCA_014634185.1 Astreopora myriophthalma
ATGCGATGAAAAGGAGCCCAAAAAATTTGTTGCCCTTTATTTTTCATAATTTTCATCTTGTCCCCCCTTCCCCTCAGAATCCAACAATTTATTCTTCAGGTTCGTTGTTTTCTTTACACCACTTGAGATAGGTAATTCTATCACTTAATGGGCATTTTTTTGCCCGCAGTTAGGCCCCAATTTCACAAAGTGAGCAAACATGTTGAAAAAGTCACATAGGACATTTTTTATCTGAGCCCTTCAATAAATTATTCCAGTTATTCCTAGTACTGTAATGAAAATTGTACTTTAACTGTGTATTACAACCAATAATATTGTCACTTTGCTGCATTTGCATTATTTTCAAGACATTTTGGATGGTGTTGCATCTCATGCGATGGTGCTCCTTGGGAATCACATATGGCTGTATGGTGGTTTTTCCTTTTCCAAGGGACCGGTGGACACATTAGCAAGGTATTTCATCAAGATTGCTTGTTCCTAATTGGGGAGTAGGGGTGGCACAGTGGTAACAGCAAGTGCCTCCTGTCAATGTACATGTGGCTTGGGCTCAAATCCTGAGTAATGCCATATGTGGGTGAGTTTGTTGTTGGTTCTCTTCTCTTCTCCAGGAGGTTTTTCTCCTGATACTTCAACCCCCCTGCAAAAACAAACAAACAAACAAACAAACAAACCAACCAACATTTTCACTCCATGGAGGTGCCACTGCTAAGTCTAGTTATTAGCAAAAAAAAAAAGTATAATATCCTCAATTGTGATTGGTTTAAAATAATTGATATCCTGTTTTCCACTAATTTTCTCCTGATACTTAATAATAATAATAATAATAATAATAATAACAAATGGCTTTTATTAGTAGTCTCCATGAGGGGTTCTTCTCCTACTAATATACAAATTAAATCAAATCAGATGTTGGATTTTGTGGAGAGGGGAAGACCGGAGAACCTGGAGAAAAACCTCTTGAAGGAGGGTAAAGAAACCAACAAACCCAGCACACATATGGCACGGAGACCGGGAATCAAACCTGGGCCACATTGGTGGAAGGCGAGCACTCTCACCACTACGCAAACTCTCACCCCATCTT
>BLFK01000917.1:41033-59353 GCA_014634185.1 Astreopora myriophthalma
CCCCCCCCCCCCTAAAAGAGAGCAGGCAAAGAATACAATGTTACTAATACGACAATAGGCGATTTATGAGATCCCACATTCAACAGCGAAAATATTTACCAAGGTAGCCCTATTAAGGGGATGTTTTCAAATCAAACAAAAATGCTTCAAGTTCAAGTTAACAGATTGGAGTAGCACAATACGCATAATGTGATCAGTCTGAACAGACGGTAAAACATATTTTCTTCAGTTAGCGTAAAACTCATTGGACTGTCATCTGAAAGATTATACGACACACTTTTACTTTTTCCATGTAAAAAAAAATTGCTTTCACATGTAATACGAAAGAATAACAATTTCATTGAGCAGTTGTAGATATTCCAAAGAATATAATGTAAACAAACGTCAATATTACGCGAACGGTCAACCCAAATGTACATGTAAAATATCCGACATTTTATATCTTGGATTCTACTGAACATATGAACTTTGTTCGAAATCGCGCTTAAAGATAAAACTGAGCTCGTTGAAATGTTACATCTTTTTTTTTTTGATGCACTAGGCAAATGTGAACAGAAACACGAGAGAGGTTCCGCTCAATTAAAACTTTGCAGCATAAATATCCTGCCAAATATCTTTGAGTATGTGCACCTGTTTTGTAGTTAACTTGGAAAACTCATTCGACTGTCTTCTGGAAGATAATATAACACAGTTTACAAAAATTGTACTTTTACTAAGAATGAATAACGTTAATTTCAGTGAAGAGTTATTTGTCCACAAAATGTAAACAAACTTCAAAATTATGCAAATTGTTGGCCGGGCCCGAATGTACAATATCCATCAATTTATATTTCGGGTTCTACTGAATTTACAAACTTCGTTCAATTAAAACCGTTTCGGACCACTGGGCAAATGGGGAGAGTTGAAAACACTGACCGCTGGTCCATGGACTACCCGACTGACTACCCAAACGGACTACCCCAAAAATACTATTTCAAGTGAGTACTGTTGGTTGTAAGCAGCGTCACAGTTAGTCCTAATCCTAAACAATAGTTTTAAACAGCATTAGTCAACAGTATTTAAGTCTAAGCACCCATTTTAAAAAGGTTAGCTTTCAATAATATTGTGATGGCCGATTACTTCATGTAAGTGAAGTGAAACCGGTGCTATTCCTGAATTAATGCGCCAATCAACTCGAAACTTCAACATCCCCGCCCTGGGCAAAGCCTGGGCATTTGAACTTTTGAAGATTGGATGATCGTTCAAATTCCCGCACCATTGGGCCACAATGGTAGTCAAATGCCCGGGCTTTGCCGGGGAGGGGGGTGGTGTTGAAGTTTCGATTTGATTGGCGCATAAGTCGTATGTGGCCTTGCAGATTTATATATAAATAAGCTACATGCAGTGTAAGTACATAATCAAGTCAATACTTTCAATAGTACTCAATCAAAATAGTACTTGGTAAAGTCAGTCTATTTTAGGGTAGTCCGTTTGGGTAGTCCATGGACTAGGGGTCAGTGTTTTCAACTCTCCCGGGCAATTGTGAACAGAAAATTTCTAATTATTAGCTGATCAGCAAAAAAAATTCCTCTGCACGCATGAAATTGACAACTGCATTCCTCCAAGAACTACCTGTAAGCACAAGAAAAAAATTTACATCATTGCACGCACAACTCGCTTAAAAAGATTCAATAAACAAACTCAAACGAAGACCATATTACAAAATGTAATGGAACAAGTACCTCACACCGGTTGGTTATAGTGAAGTTGTTCAAATACGTTTGTCATTCACAGTATTGATACATTCAATGACAGTTAATAAAGTGAAGCAAATAGTATGCAATACCTTCTCCTACAGATCCGCAGTTCAGTGCATTTCAATTAAGTGGTCTTCTAGTTGACTTAGCACTACAGTATTTTTTACTGAGATGATGAGATGATTCAAAGTATCGCGCACCATTTCAAACTTGTCACAATTGCATACAAACACTCTGATCCGCGCTCGAAACAATGTGTTTTCACAAAACTTTCCCCCATTCCAAGGCGGCTTCGTTAAACAACAGGAAAACAAAACCAAAATGTTTATCGGCAAACTGTACGGAGTTCACGAGATGCAAAATTAATAAGACCTCAATATATTGCTGCAATGTCTGCATCACCAAAAGAGAGAGTGTGGCTTCTAGGTTGAAATTAACGGTGGATACCATTGGCCAAAACATCATACTAGCCAATCAGAACAAGCGTTGCAATTTGCGACTACGATGAACAAAACGGAGAATCGACGCAAATTTTACCGTGGATGCCAGGGGCAGCCGCGTAATAGTATTGGTAACAGGACTTTGTTTTGTCAAATTTGTTCAGTGATTATATTTGTGATAAACAAATCAGATTACTGCTATGTGCACAGTCATCCAATTTTGTTATCACCCTTATGATTACAGGCTGAATTGGACTCATTTGGTCCTATTACGTACCGGTACATGTTATCGAACTAGCATGAAGTCCGTACTGGGGAAATACTGGTTGAGTTCCTTTTTGTGCATAAACTTGCAAAAAAGGAACAACAATATTTTCCCAGTACAGACCAAACAAGCTAGTTCAATAAGGTTTTTATTATATTGGCACTCTTGCATGGGTTTTCTATTCTTTTTTTATACTTGCTGTAGTGTCGTAATGTGAGTTATTGTTGGAATGTCGTTATTGTTGTCAACAGTTATTAGGTGTATTGTGGCCCTGCGGGGGAGTATTGTATTGTTGTTTAAGTATAAAAGCTAGGGCAATTTATTCAAGTAGTGTGTGTAATGTAACCATGTGCAAGATGCGATAAACGTTTTTAAAGTTCGCTGGCGGATTTTACATCGGCGTTCTACACTTGCCTCTTGGCCTGCTTCTGTCAACGGTTCTGGAAAGTAAAATTTGTACTGGAACTCTGGTGTGACTAAGTAAAAAACATTTCTCGCATTTTTCTGTTCATGTCCAAGAAAATGGGAGCAGTTTGGCAACCTATTACGCTGCTTCTTGACCGGTCCATCTTAGCGGTATGTATTGCAAAATTCAGACTACTCAGAGAACCAACCAGAGTTTTTCTTTTCATCTTGGACCAGTTTGCGTTTATAATTGTAATGAGTTGGGTTTGTCTACTCTTAGGAGACAGATACACTCTTCAGGAGTTAATCCAAGGACGTTTATTCTATTGTGATACCACACGTTCAAGCATTAACTAGAAGAAGCAAGTGCTAATCATGCGAATCAGATCATAATCAAATGTCACGTGAACCTTATCAACTTTCATAAACGGTCTATTGTCTATTGACTGATATTGTAACAATAATAACATTACTTATTAAATAGGTGACTCAGTTAGGGCCTATTTGCTTTAGTAAGGGTCAATCCAAATGTGACAAAGATACATGGGTTCTCGTAAAATCTCCTTCTTTTGTGAAAGAAAATGATACTTATTACAACAAGCCTGTTGCTACAAGGATTAAATAAACAAATGATCAATGAAAATAGACTATTTTGCTGATGATAAGTTCCCAGTGAATTTTGGGTAGTTCCAGTCCTTTGTGGGGGCAAACGGCCAGTTGGCGGTTCATTTGAAATTAAGATTTTGTCCGTTTGCCCCCACAAAGGACTGGAACTACCCAAAATTCACTGGGAACTTACCATTAGCAAAATAGTCTATAGCATCAGCTTTCCCTTTGTTTTGACATGAAAATGAAAATGATAAATTATGTAAATCACGGTGAGCCACTGATGTGAGCTTAATGGTTGAGCATGGGCCTCAACAGGTACTCATTATCGTTAGTGTTAGCATTATTTACCCTGTAATAGTTCTCACTATAACTGCAAGCACTATTGACTAAGCATGTTGTGAATCTGATTTATGAACTGCTGTGATTTCTGGCTGTTTTTAATAAATTCAAATCTGAATGACTGGATTGTGTTCAATTTTAAAGCAATCACCTTCACAAAATAATTTATTGAAACATCTTTGGAAATGGTGGGATTTCTTTAGTTTGTCTGTACAATAAATTGATTACTTAGCCAAGAAGACATGAATGTTAATTAATGTTATTCTGTTACATTCAAAACAAAGTTAATCTCCTATTGCAAAAGTTAGGTTAACAGCTCTTACATGTAGCTTTGGAAAAGAAAATTGTTATCTTTGCATTGCTGTGCAGTGTGCTCAATTGATTTTGATTTAAGAAGAGGTGGGAAATCAGTAATCAGTGGGTAGTCTATGCATAATTAATGTAATCAATGAGTAATCATTGACATGAAAACCTCCATGGCCATATTTATCTTGGAAGTGAAATAATAGGACTGAGGGGCAATATTCATCCAGATAAATACAGGAAGTAAGCACCAGATGAATAATCCACCTGTTTTATTTGTCTAAACAATCCTTAAAACAGATGTGTAATTCCTCTCAGATGAATATGTGGTGCTTATTTCTTGTTTTTTGTTGTTGTTGTTGTTGTTGTTGTTGTTGTTGTTGTTTTTGTGTGTGTGTGTGTGTGTGTGTGTGTGTGTGTGTGTGTGTGTGTGTGTGTGAATAATGTGTCTCAGATGAATAAAATGCTCTTGATGAATTTTCTACTGTAAGTACCACATACATGTGGATACCAGGGGTGCCTCCACGGGTTTTGGCCAAAACCTTTCATGGGCAATTAAATGAGCAGGATGATAAGTGGCTTTGAAAGATATAGCTAGTGTACTGATTTGTAATCCACATTTTTCTTCCATTGCAATCAACAATACCAAGTGAGATGTTCATTGTAGGTACAGCATCAAGTATAACACATGGGAAATTATTCAGGCTTCCAGTGGGAAAAAGGGAGGACCAGGAGCCAGATATGGTCACTCTCTAGTGGCTTTTAATGTGAGTGATGTCTTCATGTTATCTCCTTTAGATTCAGGTGTGAATACTAATTATTGGTTGAATCAATGATCAATGCAAATCAGTGGCAGTTGATAATACTTGTTTCAAATTATAGACAATAATATTATTGATGTGAAGTGTATATGAAATAATTCAATAATATTATTGGTTGAGACTGATAATCAATGAACAATCCATGATGAAAATTTATTGTGCTTGTCCTTGTTATTGTTATTGAGAGTGTTTTGAAATGTGGCGGATAGTATGGGAGAAGTGAGGGTTGAAGGAGTTTATGACAGGCAAGAAAAAAGTTGAACTGTGGAAGAATTATAAAGAACTCGGAAATCTTGGAGTTAGAATGCTAAGGATGCTGTGTAACTACAGTGTACATAGTTAAATTTGGAAATACAGACACAAAAGGTGTTTAGAGACTGAATCGCCACTGTTTTTTACTATAAATTTGGCTACAAATACAAGGTTACAAGAACAAGTTTTCAGATCAATCCCTTGTGCTTTACATGTGGACTTGTTAATCAATTCTTGCAACTGAAGCCTTCTTATGAACTGGTAAGCAAGAAATGAAGAGCAATACTTTTTCTGTGGGTCAACTAGTTTGAAACTGGAAACTTGTTTACTTCTGTACTTGATTCATTCTACAAGTAAGACTTTTGATCCAGACTTAGCTAAAGAGCGTACAAGACCTTGAGAGCATCCACGTTGAATGAAGAAGGGCAATTCAGTACTAGTAAACTTGAATTTCATTGTCACACACAAATAAAGTTTTTGTTGTTGTTGTTGTTGTTGTTTTTAATACTAAATACATATCAGACATGGCAACAGTGCAATAGTAGATTCACCAGGAAGGATGCAATCATTCGTTCATGAGGACTTGTCTCTGCCTCCTGCTCACTTGTGCCTTTTACTCTCATCCCAATTTTGGCTTCCTGTGCGAGAACGCTTTGGGTGTATAATTCTGCGAAAAAGGACAGTCATTTTTGTGGCCAGACACAAAGTGCTTGCAGCAAAAACTGCAAAAATGAGAGTGCTTTAATGAGGCCTTCCAAGGGGTTTTTGCTGACAGGCGACTTGACCTTCCAAAACACTGATGACCGACATGAACTGACAGAAAAATGGGTGACATTTTGTGTCAGGGACAGTAACGAAATATGACAGTGACACTGTCTGCAAAAAACAGGTTGACAGGTTCCTTCTAAAACAAGCGACAAAAGGACACCAGGACCCCCTTGGAAGGCCTCCATGCCATTTTCACTTTGACTTATGACTAATTGTCCTCAGTCACACAGATCTTATATGTTTTTCCTTTGGATTTTTTAAAAAAGTTAACTGGGTCTCTATCCTCTCTGTCTGAGCTGTTTGTCACGCTGCACGTGTTGCCATTTTTGCTGTTTCTCTTGGCCACCACTCAGTGTGTCAATACAATCGGCCATGTTTTTAAAACCCTATGGCCTGCCAGCAAAGCTTTACCTCTCTTCCATGCAAAGTCATGTGTTCTGCACATGATTGTGGCTTATTGGCTTATTGTTATTGTTATTAGCTCTCTTGATTCTTTTCTCAGTTCATAAATAGTTCCTTGTAATTCAGAATAAAAAACTGATTTAACCATTCATTCTGACTTCAGGGTTTCAACTTCTGCTTGGAAAGTTGAACTTATAAGACAAAGTGGGGGTGTGAAAGTTCCCAAAACAGATTTAAAAAGTCAAAGGGAAATTAGAGGCAGGCAAATGAAGAGCCAAAAGCATTGCTCAATATTGTTACATGTGATGAATACACTCAGCCTTATAATCACCCTTTACGATACATTGTGCAGTCTTTTAAGACTTAAAAGTGGCTCTACCCACTGATACGAAATGTCTTGGCACATGAATATGCCCATGCTGAACTTCAGAAAGAAAATGCAATTCCTCTTGATGGTTGTTGTTAAAGGAGCATTTTCAACCAGAGTGCCTTGCGCACCGTTGTTGTTGTTGTTGTTACTCGTTTCTACTCCTCAAATACCAACCTGTCAGAAACATGTGCAAATATTCCAGAGCAAAGATGGACGAAAGTGGCTCTGATTTGATCGAAAAAAGTTGGGAAATTGCCCTTTTCTGTAATACAGAAAATGTTGAATATGGCAGCTTTGCCTGCAATGCATTCTAGTTGAGCATGCTCCTTTAAGAATATTCAAATATGTCCTTAGGCTATTGGGTACTTATTTAGTTTCTTTGTAGAGTAGCAGTAATTCATGTTTAGTCATTTCTTTTTTTTCAGAATTCTTTAATTGTGTTTGGTGGTTTTTGCCTGGGAGTTGTTTCAGATGAGACATGGACATTCAACACAATTTCAGCCCAGTGGACCCTGCTGGACATAAAAAACCATGAAGTCAAGCCAGTTGGTGTCACAGGACACACAGCTACTGTTGTTGGACAGGAAATGATTGTGCTGTTTGGATACAGTCCTGAAGATGGTTTTGTGGACAAAATCCAGGTTTTTGACTTGGGTACGTAAATTTACACATTGTGGTTCTCAATGTTTAAAAAGTACACTATACCACTATTTCCCCAATGTTAAATGTTTGCAGGGTTTCAAAATCTGCCAGCAATTGTACGATTAATTTTTCATTAATGGGCGACTGTATTAATGTAAGGAGCTAAACTACATGTAAGAGCACAAAAAAACTGACAAATTTGCATGGCTAAAGGAGTGTACCTACCTCCAGGGTTTGTACGGGTCCTAGAAAACCTGGAAAGTCATGGAAATTTAAAATTTCAAAATGCAGGCCTGGAAAACCTGGAAATCATGTGTTGGTCCTTGAAAGTCATGGAAATTTAGACTTTTCCAAGGACAGTGAATGATTTTCTTTTAATTTTCTTCGCACACATTTTTCAAGTTTTTTGCGGGCAACAAATGAACGTGAAAAATATTGCAAAATCGTAGCTGTCGTTAATCCCAAAGGTTTTCCAAGCTATTCCTGGTCCTGGATTTTTTTGTAAATATGGTCCTGGAAAAGTCCTGGAATTCTGATGGTCCAGTAATGTACGAACCCTGTACCTCTTAACTTCTTACATCTCCAGTACACTATTAAATGAATTCTTCTTGCCCTACGGTGTTACTTGTCATAAATTAAAAGACTCTGGAAAAATCTCTCCCACTGTGGGTAAGATCTTTATAAACAAGGAGACTTGTGGTGCCATTGGGTAGCTATGGGGGGCATGTCCATTGCTATGTGCTGAGATTTTGTTGGAACTTTTCCCAAATATGGACCTAGCTAAGAAAGCTGGGTATAGTTGCCAGTTTGTAAAATCAAACTTGATTTCCTAGAAATTTTGTGGTGTTAATTGCATGCAGTGTCAAATGATGTAATGTTTACACGATGTGATTGTAGTGTCCAGAGTGTGGAGCTCAAAAGGGCAATTGCCAGGAACTGTGAAACCAAGATATGGTCACAGTAGTGTACGTTATCCACAGACAGGGCACATCATCATCATACATGGAGGTTACAGAATGCTCAACAACAGCTGCTATGGAGCATCCAGCGACACATTTTATTACCACTCCGTGGAAAATGAATGGTACAAACTGCCATCTAGTGGCATTCCAAGGTTCCTTCATTCTGCTGTGCTTGTTGGTAGTGCTATGATTGTCTTTGGTGGCAAGGGAAACCATGGATTGCCATCTCATCCTGTTATGCATTTTGACATTGGTGAGTGTTGCATTAAACATTACTGGCCATTAAACATTACTGGCCCTCACTGTTGTCCCTCACTGTTGTCCCTCACTGTTGTCCCTCACTGTTGTCCCTCACTGTTGTCCCTCAATGTTGTTCCTCAATGTTGTCCCTCAATGTTGTCCCTCAATGTTGTCCCTCATTATTGTCCCCTACAACAAGCATGCAAAAAAAAAATGCGTACTGACAGAACTAAAATACACTTGAGAAAGCTGTTGATGCTGAACAAGGCTATGGTTCATTCAGTGGATCATGTTCTATCATTGTAATTAATATTTCATTGGCTACAGAAAGACAATTTTGAGTTTTAAAAAATTGTAGTTCTGTTTACTTTTCACTACAGCAGGAGGCAATGAGTGGAGGATTCCAAGTGATTCAGATGTTCCGGAAACTGTAGCACGGTATGGTCACGCAGCTGTGGAAGTTAACAGGTCAGTCTGAGGTTTCGATGCCAGACAGAATAGGTGTTGCAGAGGGAGATTTCTACCTTTTGTACCCAAGAATCTTTACTCTCCTCTCCCCATAAATCTTCTTCCTCCCTCTTGTATAGTCTGTCAGTCACGCTTTGTAGCCCTTTAATGCATTTTATAGAGGCGCATTATATCAAATGGTTGTGGTACTCCCCACTCCTCATCAATCAACAAGAGATGACTGTTGATTTTCTCGATGTAGTGTGTCACCATAGTAACAGGAACGCCCTGTGAAAACATCCTTTCTTTTTGCCGTGGTTGCTGGTATATTCTCACATTCTCAAAAAATGGAGTTCTGACCTTTTCCTTTTCACTTGACTTCTCTCTTGTAATTCGTGTAGTTATTTGTGACAACACCAACAGAGCTTGGTTTGATAACCCAATAAGTAGCTGTTTAAAGGAGACTATGAGTAGGGATTATTCAAATGTATCCTTCTCCCTTGCAGTGTCATGTATGCCTTTGGTGGATTTCGCGGAACTATGATGAATTCCTTTCTTCAGTATTCTCTGGGTATGTCTGCTTTGTATCCTAAAATGCAGCTCTGGTTTGCTGAAATCTGTCTCGAAATACTCTCTCCTCAATCTGATTATTGAAGTAAATTTGTCTTGAGAAGAGACAAAATATTGGATCGTACTGCAAGTCATGTCATGACGAAAGTATGGCCTCGCGAAATGGCTGGGTTTTCCCGTTAGGGGACGTGTTTTTCCGCCGCCATAAGTTGTTTTTGTTCTGGGTCGTGTCTGGTCTTGCTTGCTTGCCTGCCTTGGGCCTAATACTGAAATGTTATTTGTGTTTTGTTTGATTGTCCAGCAGGAGACTGCCTGTTGCCGGGTTATTTAAAGACATGCTTTCCACCAGTACCTTCACCTGTTTTGTCGATAGCATTGCTCTCATCTACAGGTAATGTCCGTTCACCACTCCTTGGCCTAACGGTATTGTGTACACAGGTCTCCCAAAGTTAGCCTCCCAAACTGGATTTGTAGGGCAGGTCTTCTCTGCAACTGTTTGAATAAAACATCGGCAAGATTTCGACACTTGCAAATTCCTAGCAATTCTCTATTAACGCTTGTTCTTTTTGGAAAAGGATTAGTGGGAATACGCATGTATAATTGATGTTGGGAGCCTTGCGGAAATCTTTTCATAACATCTAAAAACAACTTATGAAGTTTCTTTTCTGGTTTTTAGGGTAGCTTCTGCATGTACCGCGGCACCGGTGACGTAAAACAAAAGGAACAAAAGACAGAAAACAAAACAACTTCAAATAAAGACTAATCCCAAGTGAACAAAATACAGTGCTTTCCAGTACATGCAGAAAGACCCGTTCTTGGGTTTTATTTAAAACTGTGGAGCAATATTACTTATTGTTTATCTTGAAGATATTTGCGTGTTGCACAAGCCGCAAGAGGACGGCTGCCATCTGCGTCGTAGCTGTCAAGACTGTGTCAGCGCTGATTCAGAGGACAGTTGTGTTTGGTGCGAGTCTCAGAGAGTCTGCGTATCAAGTGCTGTGTACGACGTTACCTTTCCGTATTTAGAGTGTGTACAGATGCTGGAACGCGGGGAAACTGCAACATGCGCCGGTAAGTGCTCCTCGTTTAGGCGTATTTCCACGTGAAAACAGGTAATCGCTGGCTGGCTGAGAAAGTGATCGTCAATGGTTAGGGATCGCATAAGTGGTTTCGATTGAGTGTTGAAAAGCAAAAGCAGACGTCGACAGTCAGCTGACTCGTAATCTAGTTCCTGGGCTTAAGGTGGCCATTAATTTTGTATCGAATCCTGGCATTTGGTATCAGGGAAGGCGTGTGATATTCAGCCTACATGTAGCAGTTGATTTTCACATGCTGAATGTGGAGCAAGGGCGCATTCTTTGTGACTATTCCGTAACAGAAATGTTTTTTTATTCTTTAGGAACATATTCCTAACACATGTTCTTTTGGGAGACCTCGTTCCACTCGTTTTCTAAATTCTAAACTGGAATAGGAATAAACAGAATACTCGCTAATAGATGAATGGATGATTTAGTTTACTTTTAGATTCAACTTTGTCTTTATTGTAAATATTTTGAAAACTATATTTTATTGTATGTAGATATAAGTTGAACTATAATGTAGTTGCATTGTGACTGAATTTTTTATGTAGCTGGATAGTTTTGTAATTGAGGTCCACATCAGCCATTGGCTGCCATTAATTTTTACAGACCTTTCAATAAAGTATGTAAGTACGCCGCAAAAGGTCGCGCCCTCAATTGAAGAAGTCTTGCTTCGGAGACCATATGCCACAAAGGGTCGATGGTGATTATTTTTGTTGTGAGCTGAGATATAATTATTTTTAAAATATGTATAATAGTTTTTGCTTTTATGTTCTCTATTACGGACTGATGCCAAATCCTTTCTCAGTGAAGAGGAGTTGCCAGCAATGACAAGTACTTGGGTTGGTTACCTTTTACACAACCCATCCGGAGGAAATTGGGGGCTTAAATATGAAATGATATCCGTTAGCCTAACGGAAGATAGACGAGGCAACAAACGTACTAGTATCCACTGAAAAGCGCCAAGTGCAGTGATTCAACTGATGGTCCGTCATTTCTGAAACCTTTCAAATACGCTGCTGGCATCCATATGACTCTGCAACCAGAAATTCTGGGTTTTCTGTGTCGTTTGTAAGGATTCGAGATTACGAGTAGTCCTTTATTTTTCTGAGGTGTGATGAAGAGGTGAGACACAAGAATGCGCGCAAAAACAGTTGTGCCTGCGAGGAGACTTGCAGCACCCGCGTATATCTATGAACTGGGCGGTGCCTGTTTAGGACCTGGCACAGTGGCGGCAAAATATCAACATAATGAGGGCGTGTTCTTTCCTTTGTTAGATCTGGAGTGCTCAGGAATGAAGTCATGTCGTGACTGTCACATGCTGGCTGGGTGTGGCTGGTGTGATGACGGGTCTGGTACCGGCTTAGGACAGTGTATGCCAGGTGGCAGTCATGAACCATTTCCGGGAAATTACTCCTCTAGTTGTTCAAAGCGACACTGGAATTTCATAGACTGTCCAGGTAATTATTGGAATTAATTCGCTGGTAACTATATCAGTTTAAGTATTTAACGTCTTGCATACCTAGCCGACGGTGATCTTGTTGCGGTAGGTAACGATCATTGGATGTAGAATTTCCTACAAAGCACCTGTTGATTTGGGGCTTTCCATGTTTTAAATGAATACATTCTTCTCTAATGTAGTCTTATTCGATATATGGGAGATAATACACAATTTCCTTTTCTGACTGTAGCGTGCCAGTGCAATGGCCATAGTAGATGCGTGAAGGGAAACAGTTGTGGAGAATGCGAGGATAATACTAGGGGTAAGGTAGTAGCTTCCTTGACTGTAGTGACAGCTATGGTATAAGAAGATCACAAGTAAAGATCTGTATAGGAATTTCTGGCATAAGAATGTAAAAACTGGAGAGAACTCTCAAGGGTAAGTTGAGTTAAAACAGCTCAATCTGTCTTCCGGTCTATCATTTACGAACAAGTAAAAAAGGTAGATAGATGAACAAGATGGGTAGAGATGGGGGCAAGAAAGAAAAGAGAGATGTGTTTCGAACTTGTCAGAATAACCAAATAAAGAAAATAAAATAAAAAAGTCAGTCAGTCAGTCAGTCATTAAGTGAACCGTTCCTGAAGCCAGTCAATAGGGACCTTAAGCAAAGGCGTTTTTGAGCGACTTACGTCAACCAGAAGTGAAACGTGTTCCCTTTCGCACTGCCTTGACGCAACCGCATTTGTACTGCTCAGTATAGACGCAATTTTAGCAATTGCGTAGGGAAGCCTGGAAAAAAAAAAGGTCCATAACTGCGAGGATCATAGCTTCATTTGATTTCATATCCACAGTTCAATGTGTGATTCATTTCATATATCATTCCATCCGTCCACAATTAAAATAATTCACTGAATTGATTACAGTTGGCAATAAAGAGTTGGTAATCTAAGATGAACAGAACAAAGAAGAAAAATAACAAAAAATAATAGATGGAAAGCAGCAAGAAAAAAAGAAAGCCGGTAAACACTATGGAGGATTTGTTCACTGTATGGAATACGTACTGTCGGAGTCACAAGCAGAAGCGGAGGAATAGAGCAATCACAACGCATGAAAACGAGCATTATTATTGGTTTATCAGTTCTTTCGCCTCTGCTTGCGACTCCGACAATGCAGGTTTCATTAGATCGTAGGCGACCGAGTCGGAAGCGGAGTCGAAACAAAATGGAACCGTTCTGATCCTTGCGACTCCGATTCCGTCGAGCTTACGCCTCCGCTTATGACTCCTTTGTTTGGTTTTCAATTGGTCGTAAGCACTCTTACGACTCCGCTTACCACTCCGACTCCCATTCCGACGCTAGTAAAAACCAACCTTAAGTCCGTCAATTACTCTATATAAACTTGGAAAGTCACTCTCTCAGTGTCAGCCTTAAATACATGTTAACTTACTTTTGTTTTTCCAACAGGAACTCATTGTGAAGAGTGTGCCGTAGGATTCTATGGAGACCCTAGAAACGGTGGCAATTGTTCAGGTTCGTTTCGGACATGCGCAATTCCTAGCTTTCTTTACTCAGCTTTTATTCCTATGAAATCTTCGGCTACAAGGGGCCCGTCTCTCGAAAGTCCAGAAAAATTTACGGGACCGAAAAGCAACTTGTAAAACTGCGGCACGGTTATTCTGAAAATCGTAAACTGTACCAGTCGCAAGAAGCAAAATAAAAACGTTCGTGAACAGATAGCTTCCTTTTCGATGAAAATTTTCTTTTTATCCATTGAAGAAGGGAACAAAATCCACTCTTCGACATAATCGAAGATTTAAAATACGGATTTGCCCGAGCGAAATGACTCTAGTTGAACACAAGGCCCTGAACAAAATAGAAAAAAAAAACAGCAAGCCATTCCCCACAGTTGTTTGGTTCGTTTGCGTCGCTGTAGCGGGTTGATTTTAAGCCAGGGGTGGCTAGCTCGACTCACTTTGAAGGGACTGTTAACAATCTTTTACCAAGCGCATTTATTTCGGCCAGATTTTTGTGTCGCAAGGGATGTGCTCTCATGCCCACGGACTTACACCCTCGGGCGCGGCATGAAAGGAATATGTAACGTATTTCCCCTAAAATAGCAGTGTTCTATTGAGGAAAGGAGTGTTTCGTTGTCAGGAGGAGTTTTTGGTTTGTGTTGTTGTTGTTTTTTCAGCGTGTTTGTGCAAATCGCATGCAAAAACCTGCTGTGCTTCCACTGGCGTTTGCCACTGCCTTACTTTGGGAGTCATCGGAAAAAGATGTGATGAGTAAGTTCCTGCGTAGATTTCAACCAGGGTACTGAAGTGTCGCGTTTCGTCAAAAACACTTTGTTTCTGGTTTGGAAAAAGTCGGGAATCGCATGAAGTCAGGAAAGTTGAACATTCCTACGTGATAGCCAGTGTGAAGTAAAGAAAGCTAATCACTGGGCACGTGAAAACAGTGATGTCTGTTACAGAATTGAAACTTGTGCATTCGGTGGATTTGGCGCAAGACTAACAAGTGGAGCCACTGCAGAAATCAGCTCAACTCAAACCGAATGTTGTTTTTGAGAGGGGAAAAGGGAATACCCGGAGAAAAACCTCCCGAAGCAGAGTACAGAACAACAGAGCCCAGGACACATTGGTGGAAACGAGCTCTTTCATCACTGCACCAAGCTTGATCCCCAAATGTTATTCTCCTAATAAGGGACGACGTACTTGATAGCGAAGCATTTGCCAGGCGCAAAAAGAATTACACCTGGTTCTTGCTCTTGAAAAATGAATAATTGCCGCTTCCTTCCGTTCCATTGCTCTCATTCCACAGGTGTGATTCCGGTGAGGACTACCACGGAAATGCTGAGAAAGACGGCGTTTGTTTTTGTAAGTGACACAAAGCAGCTTTCAATTGAGTGTCGAGATTAATGACGCAATTTGTTTGGCTTTGGTTTCGGTTTGCTCTATGATTGATTCAAAGGCTTAACAGTCAACCAATCAGATGTAGAATTAAAACGAATCGCGAATGAGTCACTCTCGTTTTGCCGTTGCTAGGCGTTGGCTGCGTTTACTTGTTTTGCGCTCTGAAGGGCTTCTAAAAGTCCAATTTCCATCTATTAAAACTCACCCCCAGGCAAAAGGCTCGAAGCTCCGAGGAAAAACTCATACGAATCCTTATTTTATTGCCCGGAACCTGAAAGGAAGTTATGTTTATTGCTTGGAGTTGAATTTGAATTTATCGAAATTGGGTTGTTATTTGTGGTTAGCTGAAGGGTGGATGCATTTCCTTCAGAGCGTCTGGAATAGAAAGGCAATTTTGACTGCATCTACTATAATTCAGTATGTTTTTCTCTTTCTTATCAAAATTCTGTAATCCCAGTGGGGTTTGAACGAAACCTGGCAGGGCCCGAGTTGTTCGAAAGGTGGATAGTGCTATCCACTAATTAAATCGCTATCCACTGGATAAGTGAATTGGATTTGGTGGCATCAATCCGCTTGATGGCGTTATCCACCTTTCGAACAACTGGGGCGTGAAGGATTCTGCTAGTTGTGGTCAAATGACTCCCTTGTGCAAATGTCCTATAGAGCGTTTTCACTCACGTGACCAGCAGCCATATTGGCTTATTGAAACAAAAGAAAATATTATAAAAATAGAGTTCAATTCCCGAAGGATTGTTTTGGTACACCAACATGGCCGCCGTGACGCCATGTGCAAACGCTCTTTTGCCTTGGTTTTGGTTTTAAGACACTCAATTGAAAATCGTTCTATCATTTATTTGTATTTGCCTCCAATGAACGCAAAGTAACGAGAAATTTGCGAGAAGAATGCTGAAGAAATGTTTCTTTCCTTTCTCTGTAGATTCCTTCAAAGGGTCTCGAAAGAAATTCAACCTTACTGGATTAGAAAGGCTTAGTTTTGAATATCATCCGAAGGAGGTAACTTGTTTTTTCCCATACCTTAATCTCCTTTTCTCGTACGAGCGCCGGTGTTTGTGGAGGTAAAGTGGGTTGTCGACAAATGATCCATATTTACCTGAGGGATTTGAAAGCTTGAACAAAGAATGGTTTATCGGCGTAAATTGATACAAGATTATCGAACTGTAGTGGTGTTTCTGGCATGTTTGTTGTTTTAGACTTGTGTTTCCTTTCATTTACAGATGAAACAAAGCATTAAGTTACAGATAGAATGGGCAGATGGGAGCCCCGGATCCGAAGCGATGTTCAATCTTACAACTTTTTTTGGTGAGAAAGCTATCGTCATAAATGTAAACACGTGAAAAAAAATTATATAGATTGTTATCTTGTCTGTACGGTGCCTTCTCTGAGTTGATGGCGTTTACTTGAACTCACTAATTCACTGTCGAGCTTGGGCACGATTCTCCCCATTGGCTACCCAAAGGAAGCCCTGCCATAGATCGCTTTAAAAAAAAAAGTACAACTTAGCTGTAGCAAGGGAAGAGGAGGTGGAAATTTGATGGGATGCAAGTCGAAGTGTAACCCCCCCCCCCCCAACAAGGACCCCCCTCCCATCTTTCTATCCCCTCTGTGAAGCCTTTGACTCGGGTCTTTTTGCTGTCCCCCTCTTTTGCCAGCTAAGAAGCCTGAAGACGGGGAGAGAATGGTGCACAGTAGTGAACGTGTTGGGAACGAGCCATTTGAGACAATATTTCCATACCATGACTACGACTTCAGTCACGCCGACAAGTTTGGTTTTAGAGGCTATATTTATGATGTTAATACCAATGGCAACAGCGCCATGCTCATGGTAAGTAAGATATACAGAAGCAACGACAAAGCAAATTGTCTAAAGACAATAGCGGATATTGATTATAGAAGTTTTCTGTGTTCGTAAGCCTTCTTCTAGTACAGATGAATTGTGAAAGGCTAAGCTAGACTGGTGTTCAGCTGAGTGTCGACAGTAAATTTGCGATTGCCTTCGTTTTGTATCAGCGTTCTTGGTGATAGACCTAATCGGGTAACGAAATGTTGTACCCAATTCAAATCCTTTGGGCATAAAATGTTTTGTTCTAAGTATTTCCATATCATTTAAATGTGAATGCTACATTGTAATGCAAATACAATGTAGCCGCTGCGGATACAATCCGCTCTCTACTTTATTTCACCGACTCACACACATCCTTGACGGCTGACTAAATCCCGTCGCAGAACGGTTCTTACAAAAAAAAGAAATAGATATAACAAATTTAACACAAAATACGCTAAGAAAGGAATGCAAGCGATCGAAAACTAAACGTACCTCGGTGATTTTGCATCAACAAACAGAAAAGGCGAACTGGCGAATAAAACTAAACTGAGGTAACCGAAAGAAACGTAGACTGAAACTAACTCATGCCAAGTAACTGGCTTAAGAACGAAAAGAGGTGACAAAAAGAAACCTATTTACATACGTAATGATATGTGGGCATTTATGGGTGTTAAAGGCATACAACATAAGTGATAATGACTACAAAATGTACACGGATAGAAGCTAGGGGAAGAAAAAAAAATAATTGTAATGTTCAGCATTAGAATCGATGTGTAGAAATTTGTTTATGCGGTAGCATACAATAAACAAAGTATCTTAACCCCGGGAGATCTGAATTTGGTACAACATTGCGTTAGCCGATTAGGTCTATCCGCCGCAAAATTTATCGCTCTTTTGCCACCAACCAGGTGCACGAGTAAAACTATTTGTTACGTGGTCGTAATTTTTCCCCTCGCTTACCACCGGCTGCAGTAGTTTGCTTTGCGTTCTGATTGACTGGAACAATTACTTTTGGTTTTGATTTTACAACAATCAATAAGCCATTTCCAGGTTTACATAAGACCCTTATTATAGGCGTGTCCAAGTGCGGTCTTTCTTATGAAAATGAATTTTCTTTCGTATATTAAGTAACACTAATTACTGTCACTAAACTTCCACACTTGGACTCGTTTTGACACAGGCCTGAGGTGAGCACGGAAATGGTCTGTTAAGGCTGAACACAGTTTTGAAGTACTTACACTTCCTCTACTGCAATATTTTGGCTGTTTTTGCATTAAAGCTCAAACCCGGTCACAAACAAGCACTACCACAAAGGTTTATATTTTTGACAGTTTGGGTGCTCTGCGGGCTGTTGCCATGGTAGCGCACGTAGATTAAAACAAGGACTGAAGGATGCTGCGAAAAAAAACTGTGTTCAGCCACCTTAAATACTCTCGGCCTAAAGTGGGGAATTTTGGGGGGGGGGGGGGGGGGGG
>BLFK01000917.1:67641-76646 GCA_014634185.1 Astreopora myriophthalma
TAGGACCAGATCTCATCGGATAACTGATCACATTCAGGCAATAGCTCAGAAAATTGTATAAGGGAATAAACAACACTCCTCAAACAATAGCTAAAAATAGGGCCGCTCATACGAGAACAAGACGCCTGGAAGCGTTTATGTGGATGCGGTTGCGTAACATTAAGTCAATTCGCTCGGGATGTTCTCGTCTAAAAATACAAATGAATGTAATGAAAATAAAACCCCTAAAAGATACCAGGGGGAAAAAATACAGAGGCACCACAGTGTATGGTAATTCGCGATTTTGGGATTCCAAACTCAACTACGAAAATATACACCAAGGTAGCCTTAGGGTGTGTTTTTCTCTTCGCGTATTGGACATTTTCAACAAGTCATAATTTGATCCTAGACAAGCTACGAGAAAGATGTTCTGCTTAATTTAAACTTTGAAGTCTCTACTTTCTGTCAAAATTAACTTCCGCCCTTTAAATCATATAGCAATCAAGCTACGTAATGACACAAGCGTAATTATTTTGTCCGGCTGTGAAAAAATTCTTGTGGTATGTAAAATCAATTATCTCTGAGTATTTAACTTGTAAGTATTGACTATTTAACTAGGAAAACTCGTTCGACTGTCTTCCAACAGATTATACGACACAATCTACAAAAATTTTGATTTACGAATGAATAACGAAGCGAAGAACTTTTTCTGACGCGCTTTACTATGGGGTGCCATTCCCGCCAAAATTGTTATTAGGCGCTGCTAATTACATTTTTAATGTTTAGAGATAATTTGCTTGGTATTAGCCGGTCGGAAAGCTTACAAAGCTCATCGTTTACCGTAGATTCCAGAGATTTAAGGTTCTCATCTGCATATAAAAGATTGGTGTCATCTGCGAATTGATAAAACTTCATTTGGTTACAGCTGTTACAAATATCATTTATATAAACAAGGAAGAGCAGAGGCCCTAAGACTGATCCTTGCTGAACCCTAGATAATACTGTCGCTTCCTTAGCCTATTGAGGTGCTTGTTTAGTTTATTGTGAAATGTAGAGAATGATTTGTTTACGTCTGCCCTATTACAAACTATATCCATTAAGTCAATTTGAGATAGCTCATTTAAGAAGTTTGTCTCTGAGTACTTTCAGAAATCACGAGTCAACCGCTTAAATTTCGGTTGATCATGGAGATCTTGATTATTAAAAGAATTTAGCATAAAAAAATTGAGAAAAATGGTCTGTTAGATCCGAGACTATGTTATCACTACAGATACTATATTGTAGACTGTTAATAAAGATGTTATCAGTTAATGAGTAAGAGTTGTTATGAACTCTTGTTGGCTTGTCAATTGTCGGAGTCAGGTTAAGGCTTTGTAAAGATAGAATAAAATTTGGGGCGTGAGTACCAGTATTGAAATGGAGAAGATTTATGTTAAAGTCACCCATTAGAATAATTTTTTTTTCCAGTGGCGCTGTCTTTCCATTGTTGAATCAAATATTCCTGGAAATGCTCAGGGGAGTTATGCTGCCTATACAATACTCCACATATTATGTTTGCAAGATGTAATTCATTAAAAAGCTCCTGAAAGGCTTCGTTAGAACACCTCTCAATAATTTGATAATGAAATCGCTCATCAATATAGATGCCTACACCTCCAGCTGAAAGAGGCGTTGGCATGTACTCAAAATTATAAGGCAAAATTCAAGAGTTAGAATCTTTTTCAGGCGAGAAAAAGAATCGTATAATATTAAAATGAAAATCTAGTTCATCTAATAAATGAGTTTGAAATTTTTGTAAGTCACGTTTTAAGCTGCCGATCTTTGTGCGAATAAACGAAATATTAGAATCTGGGCCAGGATTAATAGCAAATTTACTTTTTTGATCACAAAAACTATGTGGAGAGAAGTATTTGCATCTTGTATAAGAATAATGAGTGTTAGAATCAAAGTTTCTATCTGGAAAAGTATTCAAGGTAAATAAGTCAAGGTTGTAATAATTTGGAAGACGATCAAGATATTTTTTTGTAGGAAGAGAAGAACTGAGAATATTATTAAATTGGCCATGTGCGGAAATCAGATCGCTGTATTTGTAATATGAAGCTCGCTTAGGAGTCTTTTGTTTACCTTTATAGTAGATTGTAAGACAACCTTTCGCTACCTGTAGCTCGTTTGATTTGGTAATCTGTTTGGTTCATAGTCAGAAATCTGCATTTGTAAATATATAGAGAGTAAAGAGACAAAATTAACATATTCATTGTTGAACTATCGGCGGAAGAGGATTTGTTTAAACCGGCTTAACATCACTTCACTCCGTATATATCGGTCAGGTTCAAATTATATTTTGCCACTTGAAAATGATGTCACGGCGACATCGAAACTTTGTGTAGGACTTCTTTCGCTAATTTTTATCCTTAAATATGCCAATTTGCGTATAAAATACCTGGGCATCATCGGTCAGTATTCTCCTTCATGGTATTACAATCGTACCGAATAATGGTATACTGTAACTGGCTATGCTATAAATGCGAGAGGTGTCATACCGTGTGCTGCTATGTCGTACCCGGTGAGTATCAACCGGGTCAGCGGCTTGTACTTTTAGACCTGCAAAACTGGCGGGAATTGGAAATCACGTGATCTCATTTGCTTGTGCAGTTTGTGCCTTTTTACGATCGATGAGAGTAGAGAGCTCAGCTGTACCGTGGCTCATATAGGACATCATGACATGTATTTTAATTGCAAAACGTACAACTCGAATTTTTATTGCAAAAATCCGAGTTGGGTTAAACGCGAAATTCGCAACTCGGATTTCTACCCCCAAAATGAATTGCATTTATCGCCAAATTCGCAACTCGGATTTTGCCGTTAAAATCCGAGTTGTGAATTTTGCGGTACACACAACTCGGATTTTTGCAATAAAAATTCGAGTTGTACGTTTTGCAATTGAAATACAGTGGTATCCCGATTTCCACTGTACATTCATGTAATGATGTTTTATATCTGTATTCCCGTTTGAATCTTGATCGAGTATTCTTTGCAAACACGAATGTCAGGTCTCAGTTCTGGGTTTCAAGACACCATTAAAAACTTAACTTTTTTGTTCCTTTCAGTTCCAACTGCGTTGTTAACCTGACTGCAGACAAAAGGGTTGTCCTGAAAGAAGCTTATCGAGTTCTTAACCACTTTTGTGTATTTAAACGTTACAGATACTAATAGGTTATCGTTATTCTGTATGAAAATCAGTTTGCAAAAAAGTATCTACCTTTAATCAAAGGCTGGGGGCTGGGCTGGGGCTGTTGAATTGCGAAAAACTAGGGGAAAGAAGATTAAAGCGTATGGCTATGGTCATGCATAAAGTAAAACACAACAATGCACCGAACAGCTTAACGAAGCTATTTTGTACTTTAGGGAGCTCGACCGATTGTAACTTGCGGGGTCTTCAGACGGAATCATTAAAAAAGAGCTTTAGTTACAATGGCGCAAAGACTTGAATGGTCTACCTGAACATCTTCGCCAAACTGAGTCCCTACAGTCTTTCAAATGTAAAATCCGTTCCCTCACTCTGCTTGACAGTAATTAGTAAAATTTTATTTTTCCAAAATACTTATAGACATTTATGGACTAAAACGCATTTGAGATAATTCTGCTCGCTTGTAGGCTTAGCCAGCCAAGTGTTGAATTTAACTCATTAGCCCTGATAGACCGACCTTCAATAATACATGCGGCACGTCTATTTAGCTTATCTAGGTGAGCTTTGCTTCCAGCCCCACAACTGTCCCAGACAGGCGAGCAGTAATCGGACATTGGCAAGACTAAACTATAATAGAGCATTTGGCAAGTTGGCTTGGGGAGAACCTTACGCGCTCGACGCAGAACTCCTAATGTAGACGAGATCTATTCTATGTGGTCCTTCCAAGATAGAGTGTTGTCTAGGAGGATCCCAACATATTTGAACTTGTTAACCCTTTGTAAATGCGTGTTACTGATTTCTATACCTGGATCGTCAGCCTCTGCGGTCCTCTGATGGGTACCAACAAGCATAATCTTCGTTTTTTCAAGATTGAGTATTAGAAAATTAGCATGGAGCCAGCTTAGGACATTAGTTAGGCCACTAGTTAACTGAGCTTGAATTTCACAGACTGACTTGCTTGAAAAGTAGAGAAGTGTGTTCATAAGTAAAAAAGGAAAAAAATTACAAAGTTACAAAGTCTGTAGAGACTAGGATTTTCAAAGGCCGGATTACTTTAAAGTCTAATATAATTTGCAAAATATTGACCCTTAGGTACAATTTTACCATCTAAAAACTACAGTCAACTTTTCAATGCTTTGCGTTGACAATTTAAGATGGTACTAAGAGAAAAAAATTCCTTTCAACTTCCTTCGGGCATTTTTTATAGTGTCGCTCTCCATCTTGATCTCTGCAATATATTTGCATAAGTCTAACGGAATAAAAGTAAATAAATAAATAGATGAATAAATGAACAAACAAATAAATAAACAAACAAACAAACAAGAACCGTCAAGATAAGTATTTTCGTATCCATTTCGTAAGCATCAATTATTCGCCAACAGGAAACATGCTGGCATCTGTACAAATGGTTGAAATTGGCATAAAACCACACCCGTTTCCCCCGTTGTCAGTAACTATTCGTTGCGTTCGAGCGACAGGAGACGCATACTAATTGTGTCGGCGTAAGGGATTGTGGGAAGGGTCACTGGATGCCATGCCAATTTGGGGTTTGGGTGCCATCTTGGACTGGCTGACCACTCGCCTCGATCTCATGCAGTGATTAGTATGGGGATTTGGGCATTAAAACTGTCCACTGTTTGCATGCGCGTAAGAGTGACCCTCGACATAATGCTACTGCGTATTAGGAGGCATGGTAATAAGAAAGAGAAATTGCAATAGCCCATTTCCGACTTGCTGTTTGCCAGTGGTTCAAGGCGAGTCTTGATGCTAAACCATTTAAATGATAATGTGTTTGATTTTCATGAGAATTCACTCATTTCCGTTTGAATGGTTGTGCGGGAGCACTCGCTTTGAAACCGAGGTAAACAGCAACTCGGAAATAGGCTAATGTAAAGTGAAATCTTACAAAGTCACATGCCTTCGAGCGTTCGGGGATTAATTTATTCGAACTACTTGTAGCAAATATAATTGAAGCTATTTATCTGAACACGAGAAAGCTGTTTAGTGGTTCATTTTCTACGAAACAGAGCTGTGTTGTGTCAACTCTTGCAGCTGCTTGTCACAGCAGATTCAATTCCTCAGTCTTTGCATACAAAAATGTGACACTCGGCGATGAAGGTAGTTACAACAGATGGCTAAATGATGACTCTAATGTTTGTACGGTATGTTCCGGCGAATTTTCAATATTTTTAGGTAAAATCAAGAGTAAATAAAGAGGGAAGAGGGGGAATCCTCCATACATGCCCTTTTCCATAGGTAATATCTCTCAAGTTATTTTTGGATCGGCTCCCCGCTGTACAGATCCCAAGGGGATCAGGCAGTAGCCAATGATGTGGCGGGAATGTGTTCCGCGTGGATAGCCCCCGCTCAGAGAACACATTCCTGCCATATGAATGGCTGTTGCTTAATCGCCTTGGGATCTGTACAGCGTGGGAGCGATCTAAAAATAACTCAGTGAGACATATTACCTATGGAAAAGGGCATGTATGGGGGTTGCCTTCTCCTCCCCCGTATTTTGTCTTGGTAAAATTGAACTCATTAGAACGATATTAACGTAAAGGGTTCGGCTTAAATAAGCTTGATTGGCCTTTTAAAAAATTTCTTTGAACAGTCACGGGTAGGTCACGGGTTCGAATCCCGTTGAAGCCCTGATTTTTTCAGGCTTCTCCTTTCCAATTGCTTAAATTGGAAAATTAACTGCGATGATCATTCTTCACTTTCATCTACAACCGCAGTTCACATATGAATTATTTCATATATGCTTCACATCGTCTAAACACGTATTGTGATGTTGTTGAAATGTTGTCAGTACACGTTAATTTTCTATTCAGCATTCTTACAATGTAAACATGTCAACTTTCGATGGTCGTCAACGAATCATGTAAATTCCTCCTCAACCCACCAAAGCAAGGTGCGGGATATTCAGCAGTGCTATATAAAAGAAAGAAATGGCGGCCATGCTGGAGGAGTAAAAGATTCCTTTGGGAATTGAACTTTATTTTCATGCAAATCCTTCCTTTGTTTTTGTAAACTAATATGGCTTCTGGTCACATGAAAGAAAACACTGTTGACCAAAGCGGAAAATACCGTAATACTCTTTGCTTGTCCCGCAAATTTTGCATAAGCATTATTTCCTGTTTTTCTTGGGACTTGCAATGGTCCCAAGAGAAAACAAAAACAATGCTCATTCAAAATTTGGGGGAACAAGCAAAGAGTATTACGGTATTTTCCGCTTCGGCCAATCAAAAGCTTCCAACCTACTCGGACGCATGTATTCCCCCCCGCAAGGATTTGAACAGAGGGAAAATCCAAAGGGATACAGTATAACTGATATAGTTTGTATACCATGCAAAATCTACATTTAGCAAAACTAGGCGCTCACGGAATAAACGGGTAATGATGACGTTTCGTCATCAAACAGCCGTAAGTAAGTACTGGGAAAGGATGACGTCGAGCAGGAAATGCCCGATATTAAAGTGACGTCAAAACGCAGCGGCCATAAGATATCATAAATCTCTATTTAGCGGCTTGCATTCCATTATAGAAAACGCCGAGCGATTCGTTACGTAGCCTTAAACGTGTGTTTGATATTATCTTCTGGGGTTTAGTATTTCTTTGAGACAAAAAAATGATTATTAAAAGATATACATATATCCGACCGCTGGTCATTTACAGTCGCTCTTCGTCGGTCATGGCGCCACAGCGACGAAGGACGTTTTAGAAATACAGCCGCTCTTCGTTGCTCATTACCACCCCGGAGACCGGGAAGCGCTTGGTAGCGGTGAGCGACGAAGGGTGGCTGCATTTGCAGACTAGTCATTTAAAGATTTGAAAACCTTGACCGGATGCTGGCCAATTACATTAGGCATTGAAACAACCAGTGTCTACGAAGACCGAAAACGGCCATTGGCGTTTTGAAATCTCACTTGGAAGAAAGATATTATTGCTACCTGAAAGGTCTAGGGCTTCATTGATGCATTTTATGACAGCTTCCGCTGCTTGCCCAAATTGAAATGGTTCAGCGCACCGCATTTTATAGATCGTTTTCAGTCACGTGACCAGCGTGAAACAAAAGGAAATATACTGAAACAACAACAAAAAAATGTTTGCATAAAAATGAAATTCAATTCCCCGAGGATTGTTTTGGGACACCAAAATGGCCGCCGTTATTTGTTTAGGTACACAATATGGCTGCCGTGACGTCATGTGAAAACGATCTATAAAGTTGTTATTGGACAGTTGCGTTCGATATTGTAATCTTTGTGATGAAGTATTGCAAATTGAAGCAAAGTAAAGTGCTAAAACCTGCACTTGTAAAAAATATTTAAAACGACAAGACAGCAAGCTTGAAGTTCGAAGGACAATTTGCAAACTAGTATTCTTGTAGGGGTCCTGAAATTTCCGTTTGTGGTATAGAAGCTTACACAGATGTTTGTGGATCCATCCTGCGTCTATTTCATCTTCAAGACCTGAGTTCAGTTCTTTGAGACTGTTTCATTTCAAGAATACCACGAACACTCTGATAGTGTGTTATAAACTTGTGACTGTTGCGTCGTGATTCAAGGCCCACGAGCTAAAAGAGGCGAAAATCCAACTTTTAAGTGTTTCCACCCAGAAATTGTTTGCAAAACCTGCATAAATATTTATAGAAAAAAAGTATTTTTTACAAATGAGGAAAGAATTGCGGATTGTCGAAAAATGAACAAAACCAGTGAATGTGATATTTGGTTCAGAGTGAAAAATCTTACTGCAGAGGAATTCTGAAAGCCTCCGAGTTCATGAATTGAAATAAAACGAAAAATAAAACCAAATCAAAACCTGGTGCATTTAACTGAAGTTTCTGCCAGGGGATTCGCCGAGCAGAGAAGAGCACCTGCAAATTTGTCACGGGTGATTTGTTTTCAATGATGTCACGATGGATTTACAGGCTCCTATTGGCTAACCAGTCACAAGCACCCTTGTAATATACAGTGATTGCCACCTGTCATGTCAGTGTTTACACACTGACGTAGCCAAGCTTACCAGACTTCCAAACCAGCGATTAACGTACTCTCTTAGGAATTAGGTAATTTTTAATTCATAAACGCTTCAGAGATCGTAGTTTGAGTAGGGTGATCTTTCGTCTAAAATCTTCAGGGATTGAAGGTAAATATTTCCTTTTAACGACCGTCTGTTTTCCCCACTGCCTCGTGGTGATTCTTGCCGCCAATTTATCTACTGGTTTTCTCTGGAATATCCGCCGATTGGTAGTTGCAAAGTCTACGACCCTAGATTATCACTTGTCAACAAAACTTCCGAGGTCAAAAACTTTAACAAGGACAGCCTTTTTAGGATAAGTGTAGATTGTAGTCCATGTCGTTGAAATAATCCATTTATATTCTGTTCTTTCAAGGCGTTAAAGCGAGCCCCTGAAGGCCATCCATTTTTTTAACGAAGGTGGGTGAATTACACGAAGTTTAACCCAGTGTGGCTCAGTGTGGCCTGACAACCGGTGACTAACTCATAAAAAGAAAATATCACCCGTTAATGTTCTCCTGGGTTGAGCGACCATAGGATAATACAATATCATGATAGAAACTGCATACTTCAATTTGCTTCAAATTATATCAGTCTAATGTCTAATTTTCAGGCACAAAACTTTCGTTATAATCTCCATGTTTCTCGTTTACAAACGTGGGGTGAAGTTACCAGTTCCGTTATGGGATGGGTCTACCAAGAACCGCCGTAGGTATGGCGGGGAGATCTTAAAATGAAACCAAAACTGAAGTACAATACACTTCGAAAACTCATTAACTCCAAGCTTGCGTAAAGTAAAAGTTTTCCTCCCCCCCCCCCCCCC
>BLFK01000917.1:82571-115744 GCA_014634185.1 Astreopora myriophthalma
CCCCCCCCCCCCCCGATTTACAAAGCACCAGTGCACCACTTTGTCAAGTTAGCTCCGAACGAACTTGTCCATGCAGCACCAAGTGTTTGTTTAAAGCGAAATTGACCCAAACCATTTTGCATCGAAGAATCACTAGCAGACAGAATAGTTAGCAATGTTCGTGTATTTGGCAATGTTTTGTTACTGACGTAAAACAATAACGTAACACAACTATTTCTCTAAAATCATTTCTCGCGACAGGGACTTTGCACAATAATTAATCAGTCAAAAACTAATAATCAAGTATTATTCCTGAAATGCTTTGCTTCAAACCTACTTCATTACTTCGACTACTCATACGAATAGAGCGAGTTAATCAAGTTAATTTTCGACAGTTTGTTTTCCTATGCAGTTTGATTTGTCAAAGACACTCACTCATCTCAAGTACCACTTTATGATAAGTTCGTAGCGCAGTTTGCGTTTGTTATGACTGGTAGGATTGATTAGACGTGCATAACCTGCCCTACTGGTAGATATACCGGAATAGTAGACACTCCACTGCCACATTAACGAAAGAACTCATTACTTTTACACGTGCGCACAGCTGTATTTCACAGGGAGTTCAAGCAACGACGACGTCGAGTCTACAAAACAAAGAATTAAATATCAAGAAAAAACAACCTCTTTCAACGTGCAAATTTGCATTACTTTACCGCGAAACGACGTGAAATGACCAAATTGAAAGTTTTGTGGAGAACGTGAGCACTCAAAGGTGAATTTTTCAGTATCTTTCCAAACTTCATCGCCGTTCCTTAATATCGATTTAGTCTCTCGAAATTTCACTCATAGTAAATTCAACGAGTTGAAATAATGCCCAAGTAGTTGCAATAACGCAAGTTTATATCCTAAGATGTTTTTCGCCACCATCTTTGCTTCAACTCCCACCCGTGGTTGGCAGTCAAGTGATTAGCAGCCACGTTTCCAAAGCAAAAGATAATATTTGCATAAAATAGAATTTAATTCCCGGAGATCAGTTTGTGACACCAACGCGGCTGCCGTGACGTCACGCGCAAGCTGGCAAGTATTTCTTCGGCTGCGCTGAGGTTCGAGAAGTTAAGGGAATTAAATTGCAACAAGACGTGTGAAGCGCTGCACTAGTGGAAATTATGAACAACATGACTAGGAATACCGTGGGCAAGATTTTGCTTCGGAAATTTCGCTTTTAGAACAAAAACGTGTTCACGCGAGCTTTCAATGCTTTGCGCTCTAATTTCTCATTCAATCCACCTTTTACTGCTTCAAGCCCTGATAACCAATCTTGCGCAGTACTTTGGTATTTAGTGAGAACTGCCGATCTGATCGTTCGGATCACTCACTATGCCAGAGGCGACAATCCTTGCACTTACTGACTGGTCAGTCGACACCTGCCCGTGTCACACCACCATATCTATTCCGCCATCTGGTTTGAGTACACCTGCCCCGTTGCTTGAGGCCTTCAACGAATTGTTTACCTCCCGTCTGAATATTGATAAGTTCTGCGTAAACCTGCAGGGGATGAAGACTATGTTAAGTTAAAGAAAGGTTGGACCTTTCTTTACTGGAATTCCATTGGATTTGTGGGCAGTAGCTGCTACCAAATCAACAGCCCCTCAGTTTAACTGCTTTGTCGCTTAGAGTGTTGCAATCCCCGCGGTATCACTTACGGACGGACGGTTTTCGTTCAACTAATTTCTTCAAGTTTTGATGTTACCACGACTCCGCTAATAGCGTTGCTCGCTCTCCTGTTATATACACCCTTTACAAACCATAATCCCTTGATTCGCATCGACGAAGGGATACCGCTCGAGACGTCAGCTTTTGAATCTAATTCCGGTGGGCAATTGCCACTGCACCAATGAAGACAATATGTGTCATAAAGTAAGCATATCATAACGCTGTGCATTGACACACTAGAGGAAACGCCAGATATTTAGACCGAATTGCTCAGCCTTCTTGTGCTAAATAAGGAAACTTAAGATCTAGATGGCTACGTCCACGAAAACGTCATTAAAAACTGCTACTTTACGTTTTTCGTGATTTTTCCAGTTCGTTCAACTTCTAAAAAACTATCTGAACTGTCCAGGAACTGAATTGGGAGGAACAGTGTTCAGAAAAAGAAAAAATTGGTGGTTGTGTGCTCGCGTTGCTTGAGATTTGGCCATTTCACGTTACAGATTGGCACAGAACGGGACCAAATGACTATTATTTCGTGGCGTTCTCGCAGTCATTGCCGTCGCAGATTTTAAGGTCCCTATTACTGTTCTCACGCCGTTGTCTTCGCCTCAAGTTTGGGATAGAGGCATGTATACAGCTGTTTTGAAATCCTGGCTCGTTTGTATGAGAAGGTGGGCTTGCCGAGATCTCGGGAAGCGGGCCAACCCACCTTCTCATACAAACGAGCCGGGATTTCACCAAAGAAAATAGAAATTAGCCGAGATCTCGGTAAGGCAGGCTAGCCCGCCTCATATAAACAGACCCTAAAAAAACGTGGTTGATCATATGAGCAAGACTAGCGCCAAATGCTCCAAGTATAATATATTTGGCGCCCACAAGACTTTTGGGCGGCAGAGCTTTCAGTAGCATAATTTGCATATTAATTAGAACGCTTTTTTTTATCAGGACGTATTTTTTTTTTAAATTAGAACGTCTCTAATACTTCGCAATTAGAATAAATATTTTTGCAATCAGCACGCAAATTTAAAGTTTAGAAGGGAAAACCTAAAAAGAGCATAAATATTTCGCTAAATTAGAATCTAGTTTGGTAAGTTGAGGACAAAAATCTTTAGTTTAGAACATATTTTTGTAATTAGAAAGAGAATTGTTCAATTGGCATTTTTGTCCACCTTGGCGTCCCATATTGGACCACGGTTAAAGATTTGTACGATGGTTGAACTATTCGTCGTGTAATGCACATGTGGATCCTACTCTCGCTGCCATAGTAAAAAAGGTACATTTTCCAGCGAGATATCCTTACCTATCTCTGTTTTTGGTTATAAGTGATGGCTCTACCCCTTCCATGAGATTTCGGAAGCACTGTGCCATATCTTCCTGTTTTTCCACCGGCTGCATTGCGATAACATTGCGCTGCAGTTCTTGAAAGTACTGAAATATTCAAGAACTTGAAGTTATAGGAACGGTAACATCGCAGGTGAATGTTGACTGAAAGTTTCACCCAGCCATGTCACAATACCGACTCAGACGAATCCATGATCCTCGCAGTTATGGACGTAATTTTAGCAACTGCGTAGAGAAGCCTGAAAATATTCAGGACTTCAACAGGGTTTGAACCCGTCACCTCGCGGTCGGTGCAACGCTCTAACCAACTGAGCTACGAAGCCACTAATGTCAGAAGCTGGTCATTTGTGGGTTCAAATGTTCCCGTGATGAATGAAGGAACGGGAACATAACAGGGACCGCGAGGTGACGAGTTCAAACCCCGTTGAAGTCCTGAATTTTTTCAGGCTTCTCTACGCAGTTGCTAAAACTGCGTCCATAACTGCGAGGACCATAGCTTCATTTGATTTCATATCCGCAGTTCAATATATGATTCATTTCATTTATCATTTCATCCGTTCAATATCGACTCACCTTTTCGTTCAAGAGAATTAAACCGAGCAGAGGTCTGGACATCGACCACTGAAATGAGAGGGAACAAATCCATCGCATTAATGATTATGTTTACCACCACTATAGCACTGGGACGTATAATGGCATAACAATGGCCGCATCTATCTTGGACCACAAATAATGCTCGTGAAGACGAATACGGCCAGTCCTCTACGTCCTCGTACATCAAGATACCACTGTTAATGAAGGAAAGATTGTGACTAAAATAGAATACATAATAGAAGGCATCCTAATTGCTGCACGCAATTAGCCAGAGGATACTGGTTTGATTAAAGTAAGGTGCATTGTTTTGGGTCCGCTAGTCCGGAATAAGAATACACGGAATATCCATTTACTTGTTCTTCTGGGACTTACTCCGTTTTCGGAATGAACGGAATAGCATTCTGTTTATTCTCCTCCCGACATGAGAATGAATGTAATAAACAGAATACAGCTTACTCGGAATACAAAAAATACGGGTTCTTTTGAGGGGATTTTGGTGCGAAAATCGTGCGAGGCCGTCGAAATGTCAGTCTCAGACGTGTCCAGACTATTCTGGGCATTAGTTCTCAGATAACCATTCCCTTTCTTTTGGACAACCTTATTCCACTATTATGTTAATCCTAAACCGGAAAAAGAATAACTGAATAGAACAGTCCCCAAAATGTTTAGCCTTTCTTTGCTATCCTAAGCAATAAAAAAATAAAATAAATAAATAAATAAAAACCTAACGACGGAGAGCCCGCAACGAGAAGCGGATGTAATCACAGGCTATAGCATCTAACTTACATCTCACTCATACCCACCTGATTTTTACAATCCTCAAACATTACTATGTTTAAAACGGTGGACAGCATCTATAAGAGGAGATACAATTTTCGGAAGAAGATTTTAGAGAGACGACACAAAACTGAAGAGGTGCATTTAACGTCAGTTCGAAGCAGGTGTAGCTCAGTTGGTTAGTGCGCAGCTAGAGCTCCCCAGTTCGATCCTCGGCACTGGCTTCATCGTCTTGTTTCAAAAGTCAACTTTCCTCTGATCCGTGTACCGGTTACTTTAAGTACCCGGCCGTAAAACGGAGCACTGACTGAGGGAGGGGGGTAAAGGGCGCGCCGTCGGCTTCCACTGCTACCAGCCTCTGGGCTGACGGAACTACCGACGTTAAATAATTGTGACATCATAGAGAACAGGCTTCTCGCTTGCTGCTAACAGCAAACGACAGGCTGCTGCTTGTCATAAAATAATGAAAATTATCTCAATATAGCTTACTTCTCTCTTTGTCGTACTTGCTTCATAGCCGTTGCTATCAAGCAAGAGATAAACTTGAATCTACTTTTCATTGATTTTTTTTTCGCAAACAGAACGTCCCTAAAAAACGCATTTGCTTAAGCTGCCTAATGTTACTCGAATAAATAACCTACCTGTTGGATCATTTCTGGATGCGATTCCAGAATTCTTAAACACGGAGGCTGTTGATCCATTCCAGTGAGATTCTTCTTTCTTCTCTTAGACAGCGTTTTGAACAAATGTGTCACAATGAAGTCGAGAGTGCCGCAACATCCTGTGCAGACCATAATATCTACGAGCACACACACATTCAACTCAACAGTCAGTTCACCCTGCTATATAACCGCTTTTTGATTGCTGACTCGTGCACTACACGAAGCGGGATCCATGACCAAAGAAGAATTAATTTTCTTAATTGACTCGAACAAAATCAGCCCGTTGTACAAGATTTTCTGGACGATCGCGATTGCGTTATCCTCCGTTCATCGGTTGGTAAAATTACTGCTCCCAGGCAGTCTCTTGAAGATTTCAATTTCGCTTAATAGTCACTAAATTGTGGCAATGAAGAGTGGATAGTCTACTGTTTGGAATAAGGAAGTCTACGAAGGTGTATTCAAAAGTGAAGACAAAAAATAGAGTCGATTACTTTCCACATAAACAGATGTCACTAAATAATCCACTTTCGAAATTACAAGGACCGCTGGATAAAATCACAGATGCCATCGTAAAGGGTTAGCCTCGACCTGAATAAAAAAATTCACAAATACTAGTAGGAAAGTGTTGAATCCTAAAATAAAGAAATACAGGGCTGAGTTCTGTCATCTTCTGACTGGTATTCTTTAGGTCGAGGTTAACCCTGTACAATGTGTCTTTTGTATTTCTATATCCAACAGTCTTGGTGAATTCGAAACTGCAATGTTAGGGATAATTGTCAGCAATTTAGGGATCATTGTGGGTTGCTCTTACCTAAGGCTGTGAGACCCTCCAATATGGAAGACAATATATACATAAATACCTAAAAAAAAAAACACACACACACACGAAAGATAGGGAATTAGGAATCAAAGAGTAAAGAGGTGAGTCTAGCAATTAAAAAGTTCAGTCCTTGTTGCTCTTGCCATATACTTACTTGAGGTTCAAGACTACTTAGAAAGTTCATGTGATCCTGAGCTAGGATCTCCAACAACGCATAATATGACTGACTTAGTTTCGGATATTCCTGTTCAAGAACAAATCAAAATGGAATATACTATCAGTGATTATAGCATATGAATTAATTGGGCAATGAGATTCATAAAAATAAGCCCTGCGAGTGCACCACAAACCCGCCAACTTAACGAAATCAGAAAATGACACCCCCCCCCCCCAAAAAAAAAAAGGCTCCGCGACAGCGAAAGAAGACACTTAGTTCCCCATGGGACGCCGCGTTAGACGCCCGCCGCTGGTATGACAGCAGCAGTATTGCGACACCAAGTGTTCGGTTATTATTTATCAATACATTTTTTGAACAAAACGTCTTAACGGCCAATCAACTTTCCCAAAACTCGGAAAGTTCTGAATATGGGAGATTGGCAGCTCAAAAATCTCTACGAGAATAACATTGAATGGGAAACGGCTGGCATGTTTGCTAATACATTGCGAGGAGTAAAAAACACCACGCTACATACCAATAAATTGCTGTGAGGAATGGAAGATAAAAGTTCCACGAACGTTTTTAGCGCCTTCTCTAAGGTGTCATCGCCATACAAACTAAACACACCAAAGTTCACATAACCACCGCACAGCGCAGCCTTAAGCATTGAGAAACAAATTGATATTCCTTTGAGTCTACACTCAGGTTAAGGAGGCGTAAAGCAACACATGTTCCCCTTTGCACATAGCCTGCGTAGCCAGCGTTTCCCGCGAGCGAGAAGCGAATTCATTTTTCTGGCCGCGCGAGAATAGGGCGAACACAAAAATGGAGGGGAGGGGAGGACAGGAGAAGGAAACGCTGTTTCCTTTCCTCCCCTCCCCCCCCCCTCCACTCTCTTTGCTGTGGCCCATTTTTCGCCCGGCCAAAGCATCGAAAAGCGTTCCTCGATTTCCTTTGCTCTCAAACCCCACGGAAACGCTTGCTGCGCAGGCTACTTTGCACACATCTTTCAACTGCTGACTACATTCCGGCGCTACAGTACATCATGCCTGAAAACACAGTCGAAGTTCCCCTGAGCGGACACCCTCGGGAAAACGAAAACGCCCCTGTTGTACTGAACCTAGCCGATAAAGGGAATGTGAACTTACCGAGTTCGTATGGATGTTCAAATGAACGGCTTTTTTTGTTTCTGGGTGTCGGGAAGTAGAGCTGTTCTCTTACGCGAAGAGCGCCTCGACTTTAGTCCGGGAATAAATGTGCGCGCTTTGTTTGCGAAAAATGAAAGCTACCTACCACTACTCGACTGTTACACTGATAACGTAAAACTAAGCCACAGGAGTTTGAAACTATCTTTTGTCCATGCGGGTGCAATTATACCGGCAGTGGGAAGAACATGATTTGAAATCTTTTTGTGCTCTGATCATCATTAAGGTGTTACTTCGGATGTCTTTCACCCTTGTAGTATTTTTACTTTACTTTTTATCGTCTTTGCATCAACGGTTTTTGCCCAGTGCTGAGTCTCCCCAGATGAAATCTCTCAGGTCTCACTGTGCAGACAATGCCGGGAAGTATCAACTCTCTATTACTGTATCACCGTCTCATTATTATTGTCCTGTGCTACGATTCGTTTGTAACCGTTTCGATCTTCTGAAAAAAGTCACGCTCACACTGTTTACATAGGATTTTTAGGCATTTTCCCGCATTAAAAGGATACTTGAGTTGGTACACCTGATCCTGAGGCGTGTCTGTCAACGTAAGGATGCGAGAACCTGGAATAAAAGCGGTATTTATGGAATTAGTTTTTGTAAGAAACGAAAGAGCTGAACTCCAGCCTACGGCATTTCATTTCATTTCACAATGAACCAAAAAGGTGCCACCCTTACCATAAGCTACAATCATTTCGCTGGTGACCCGGAATAGAAGGATTCCATTCGGTGAGGACACATCAAAGTGCAGCCTCTGAGAACGATTCTGAACCAGTTCAGCCATGAGTTTCAATACTGGTGTGGACACATTAGGATCGTGGTACCACCACTCTATTGTTCGAAGAAGTACTGAGGTGTATGTGGGATAGCTGTTCAAGGTTAAGACTGGTTTACGCATAAGCACAAGCATGTCTACACGTGCGATAAGCATAAGCATGACATCAAAAATACAAGCGCAGACGCATAAAATTGTCACGATCGGGCGACTACCTTCTGGTACGAAACTACATTGTTAAAAAAACTAAACGATTCGTGAGCCTAACAGCCTATCAAGTCACAGATAAAGCGTCACGTACATGAGCTTTATACCCGATAAAACACACTTCATATTCTTTATACAAAGAACACTAATAAGGCATAGCTTGTTTTTCTTGTATGCTAATATTTTCCTCTTGCAGTTTGAACCATTGTTCAGGCTCCAGAGGAACACGCTTTTTGCGGAATGTTTTTGAAGCTGTTCAAAAAAAAATCGCAGCACGTGTTTTATCGGGTCTAAAAACACTCGGGTACGTCTCGTGATTTTAACCCGATAAAACACTGCAGCTCGTTTTCTAAACATCACGAAACCGCGGACGTACAAGAATGTTTTTCAGTTTCCATTCCATTCCATTTGCTTGTGCAGAAGCTTGTGTCGTCCCGGTTTCCACGTACGACGCAACGACGCAAGCATAAACACGAGCACAAGACAAAAATTCTGAGAGAGCCTTGTTATGGGGCATCTCCCACTAAGCCAGCGTTTTGTTTATTTTACCCTTGGTGTGACCCCTAAGAAACAACTTCACATCGCTCGAAAGACGTTAGCTACTCTGGCCCTGAACGGCATTTTAAAATGCATTTCCCCTCAATATTATAGTGTAACACCAGGCTACCTCACTTTTCTTTCCAGTTCGAACTATACCAGAGGTTTTGGATGAGCTATAAATGTTAAATGAAAGAGTTTGGGTATTAAAGATACATCCAGTCAAACAGCATCATGTAGCTCGATTTACTGAAAGCAAAGGCAAGTCCTCGTATATCACGACAAAGGCCAACCAAGGTACGCTACAACACAAGATACAAACGACATCAATATTGATGAAGACTTAGATGACAAATTCCACTTTTGGTTGATGATCAGGAAAAAAAGGGTTTAGTTTAGGGGTAAGGAGGCAAATGTTGGTTCAACCACTGAGGTAAACAGAATTCAAGTAAGGTCACTCAAAAGGCTCGGACCATCGATGCTTGAATCATCACGGAGGTCAAGTTCCGTCGACCAGTCATCTTGTAACAGACACATACTCAGTAAAAATACTCCAAGTGATCCTTGTCCAACCGTGACAAAATATAAAGTTTACCAAATTTTATATCACAACCCTTTCTATATTTTTACAATTCTTTAATATTTGTACCATTCCACTGCATATTAATGTCAAAATACATATTTTACGATATCAAGCGATATTTTCGTAAATCAAATGCCAACACATTTTACATCAAGTTGCGCACATTTTTATAAATCAAGAAAGGGAAAATGAGTTTTTGATCACAGTCGCTTTTCAAAGGAACCTGGGTACAATCCAGCGTTTCTTAATTCCAAACATACATGAAAGAGTTCTTTACGTCTATGTTGTCTCTGTCCCACCAGTGCACTAGATTTCTAAAGACAAGCAGTCATGGCGACAAGCTCAGAAGCTGTAGTGACTATCGAAGAAGAATGGGATGTTCCCACGCGGCCTCGAGGAATCTGGAATCTCTGTCGAACCTCTTCTTCTTCCTCTCCTAGGAATTGTCACCATTTCCAGACCTATAGATCGTTTTCATTCACGTGAACAGCGGCCATACTGATTTACTTAAACAAAAGGAAATATTTGCATAAAAATGAAGTTCAGTTCCCCGTTTCTTTGTTTAGGTACACCAATATGGCCGCCGTGACGTCATGTGAAAACGATCTATTATCACTACCACTCTCACTATTTATATTGTTAACAGAATGAACAATCCTCATTACCTCCTCCAAGTTGGAGGAACCGGTGTTGCTTCTAGCATCCACCAATTTTCGAGGGATGAAATTGTTCTCGCGCCAAATCACTCACTTCAATGGACAGGAACGCGGCAGTCTGTGGATCAAAAGCTCATTTCTCCTTTGTTGATTTATAAAAACATGCCCAACTTGATGTATACAATCGTGTTTGCACTTGATTAAGGAAAATAATCGCTTGATAAAGCTAAAAAACAAAAACAAAAACAACAACAAAAAAAAGCTTAGACAAATATACAACGAAATGGTATAAAAATTATGAAATTGTTGTATATTTAATGTCTTGGTATTTTGTCACGGACTAGCATACCAAGCGCCCACAGAAAACATGAACACAAATTCCACGCCGAAACTCAGAACCGAATTTGGATGCTACATATTAGACGGAGCTACTTGTCATTCTTCAGTCACCCGATTCATGTTTCATAAAATTACTCGTGTTTGCGAGCGAAAAGGCAAGATTGCTAGAAGCCACTTCAATTTGCGTTTAAAATTAAATGTACGATGGAGTGAATCAACATTAATATGAAAGTGGAATCGTCCCCGAATGGCCCAACTGTTGAAATGCTGTTTCCAAGCACTCCAGTCATGCATTAAACTTTTATTTGAATCGTTCAATTTGTGCACTCCCCGAAAGAAGGCTTGTGTTGCAGTACGGTAATTTTTAGATAATAATTGTTCCTTCGAAATAGCAATGCACCTCAGAAACGCGCATTTCTCGACATATTTTCAGCCTCCGTATCTATCAAAGCAAGTAGGGATAACACCTTGGTTTCCTCTTGTTGGAAAGCATTGCTGTCAACAGTCACCAACCGACTCGCCACTGAATCCATCGCAACTGAAAACACAACCAAAACACGCCTTCGATTAGTGGAATAGTGCACAACAAAGCCTAACACCACCAAATAGGTCCAACGTCATTCTGTAGAATACAGTACCTGTTGGCACTTTTGGTAAGTACAGCCAAACAGCTATTCCACATTAACTAAAACTTGTGCCGCTGCGGCAGCAGCAACAGCAGCACCAGCAGAAGCATTGTTTTTGTCAAAGAAACCTTGCGTCGTCGCCGTTGTAGTCTCAGTTTCCCCAAGTCTCTAACAGCGTGCCCTCGCCGGAAGCACTGATGAAAAGTAATAGTGTGACCAAAAAGAACAAATACCGAACAAGAGAAAAGGCATGGAACTTACTTGTTATTGGCGCCATGAAAGTTTCAAACTTGTCCTCGTCCTCTCCCAAATCCACCATAAGCAGTCTTCCCAGGGCAATGTAAAATGTGGTTCTACTGCGCATGTCTTTGTATGGTCGCGTTGTGTGCGTTCCAAGGAATGGAAAATGTTCACTCTGAAAACAATGGGAACCACTCTCGTCCACGGCCTTTGTGTTGATTCCACAACCGCCGAGTTTTCCTTCGTTTTTTGACACCCTACACTAGTTTTTGTGATTCAGTTGGATGAAAAGATTCCCTGATTTTTCACACACACCACAACCAACGTTTACTGACAATTCAAGACTAAAAAAAAAATCATCCTTAGGTTCATGGGCCAGAGATAAACCAGGGAAATCAACAGTGCGTTTCCGAGTCCGCTTGAGCCACTTTAGTGAGTCAAAAAGCGAAGTCTCTCTTGTAAAAATTAGTCATTTTCATTTATAATTACCATCACAAAAATTTTATAGTTGCATTTGCACTCACTTTGAAAGAGAGGCTAAACTGAACTTGGAAATGGGATTCTTCCACAAACATATAATTGGAGATGCGTTACCTCCGTCACCGAGGGAACACTTGGCATCACGTCAATGGTGGCGGGCCAGAAATTAACATTGCAGAAACAATCACCCCCAAATTAATAATACATCTCCGTAGAGTTGAATTTTCCCTTACTGCCACCCAATGAAACATCAACATACCGTGTGGTTGTTGAGTACAAACTGCACCGCGTCCAGCTTGACCAGTTTGCGGGCACTACTATAATTACAGTGCATTAAGGAACAACTGCAAAACAACTTGAACATTACAGTGCTGATCAAACGACATAAACATGCACTGGCGCTGGATGGAGGGGACGTAAAATATTCCGTGTAAAATAAGCAGATATAATCACACAGAATAGATTTCATAAATCACAAGGGAGAAGAAAATAAACTTGGAACTTGTATATAGACTATCAAAAAGTCCACATTTGTTGGGGATTTAGTAGAACTAATTTGAAAGATGAGGAAAGCCCATGTACCATTGAAAATCCAAATTTGAGGTCTTACGAGTAAATGTGTCCAGTGATTCACGCCTTGCGAGTTCCCATCATCGAGAATTTTAGTCTTGCTATCCGCCTTCCGTAAACTGCGGACAAAAGTTTCAGTCGGAAGCATTTACACCGTGTAGTGGCCTTGTTTAGACCTTCGCTTTGTCTCCTTGTAATTTTTTCATTCCTATTACCTAATCCAGTATTTTCTCTTGCCTATAACCATAAACAACCTAGGAAGACCAACTGGTCTGTGGTCTTTGTCAGAAGTTTCTTCAAGACAATTGAAAGATAGTTTAATTTACTTTGAAAACGTCAACAAACGAAAGGATATCCAACCGAAAGGTCACTGAGAAGTTGTAACGTTTTAGAGATGATTGCTTCACTGCTACCCCAGAACTTCATGTTTGTGATTCTGTTAAGAACAAGGAAAGTATCAAACAACTAAATATTAAAGTACATTGACACACAGAAATAAGTTTATTTGCCTTATTTCCAAAAAATAACACGCATTTGTCCTGTAAACATAGAATAACCATCATGATTCACCTGAGGGAAGAACACAGCTTTCTATCACTAAGAAAAAATTTTTCGTTCCTCCCTCCTCTTAAAAACGGGCCAAACGACGACGAGAGTTCCCTCTCGCTGGCTTTCGTTTTGGCTTAACACTCTCAAGCATTCTAGGACACTTTCACCGACCATGGCACGCTGTCTCGTTTGGTTTGCAACCATGCATGTGAGATTTGGGGCAAGCCATTGTCGTAAATATGCTGCCAGCACAACAAACGTGAGAGTTTTGTCTGGTTTGTCGCAAGCGTGAACATGTTACGATCAGCAGTTGCTGTAAACTACCAGCGGGTTAAAAGACACTACCTTATTCAGCCTATCGCTGGCTTCCGCTTGGCTTGACAAAAGCCCATGAAGGCAACTTACTTCACCGCGATCGCCAACAAACTTTGGAAAGATATATCTTACAACACTTTGACTTACATTTTGCCCATGAAGACGCTTAAAACGTTAGATTCGTCGTGAAGTCCAAGTCTTTCGGACAGCCGTCGATAAACCTATGCAACGGAAGATTTGTGGTTCAATTTTGAAGGTTAACGCGAACTGCTTTTGAACCCACAAGTTTAAATAATTCTTAAAATGTAACTGATAAATTTTCTACATCGCTCGATCATCGATTGTGCACCATCGATAATAGCTTATTGCACCACAAAGTTTCATATCACACGTAGAGACGATTTGTAGCCAGCTTGTACATGTGTTTTACCTTGGATGTTTTTTGTGCCTGATCTCCTACATACATCTTGCGAAACTGTTCAAAGAAACTCAAAATGGCAAGTTCCAGCTTCTCACTCCCTCGCTGTGATAGTTGTGAATCTGTTAAATTCATCAGCTGCAAAACTCTGCACACAACAAAATAGTGGCATTCTTGTCAGGTTTTTCAAACAAGAACAGGACTTGCAACCAGTGAACGTTGCGCATACGTCCCCATTTCCGTCAAGATATGGGAGAGAACCCACTTAATTGGATCGAAAACAAATCAGTAGAATAGAGCTCCAATTCAACAAAAACTGATCTACCATATTAAGGTCTAAGCACCGATCTGAAAATGGTTAGCTTCAGTTTTGTGACAGTTACTTCAAAAATTCGCAATTTACAGTAGCTTGCCTCTTTAGTGTAGTAGATTTTACTTCCTGTAACTTGAAGGAAAAGGGGATTGTAAGTTTGAGCGATGGAAACAATTGCCAGCCTAGCATTACATAACCGGTACCCATATATACAACCCCTTGCTGCAGAAAGGCAACGTAGAACACGGTTTCTTGTCCAAGGAAACAACACGATCGCAGGCAGGGCTCGAGCCCCAAACTCCAGACAATGAATTTCTGGCGTTTGAATGAAAAAGAATTAGCCCGAATTGAAATATATGCGCTGTAAATTTCCGAACATTTACTTTTTGAGTATGTAGTGCTTAACTGTTATACATGCAACCTTTCATTTTAGTCAACGTCAGTGGGGATTTTAGTTCAAACTCAAGGCTACTACACGGAGTAGCCCCGTAGGATGACCTATTTGGAGCTTGAGCCACGACTCCTACCCAGATTTCTTGGCGACTTTTTTTTGCCTCCATGGTTTTCAGTTTCCAGCAGGTTTTTTCTGACCTCCATCTGTAGTGGCATGTTTGTAACCTGTTGCTCAGCATTGAGTCCCGTTACTAGTGGTGTATTAAAGAGACCGTAACGTAATGTTTTATTAGTTCCTGGTGCTCGGCCGAATTCGCCAAAGTAAACCGCATGGTTTTTGCTCATGCTGTGTGTACTTCGTGGTGGATCTCACTCTGTTCGTCTTATCATAAGCTCCCTATTTGAAATAGCGAGCTTAGGGAGCTTACGATAAGACAACAACAAAGGGTACGAGGACGTCAATTAAAAATGCAAGTTCATTCCACCTCGTTATTTTGGAGATGGCGGCAAAGAAATGTCCCAAAATGTAAACGCAGAGCGTGCAGAGCCATTGTTTTTGCTCACTAAACCTATTTTTTGTGGCGTCCTCGTTTCGTAAGCTCCCTAATATTAACAGGGACTTAAGATTTAGGATGGCTACGTCAGCGGCAACGCCGCTAAACTATATAGAGTTTAATGAACAAAACAATGGCCCCGCACGTGCGTTTTAAAGTTTGGTACATTTCTTTCCCGTTCTCTTCCAATCTGCAATGTGAAATGACCAAATCTGAAGTTTTAAGGAAAACGCGAGCACACAACGGCGAATTTCGACGTACATTCTTAGTTCGAACACCGTTCCTCCCAATTCAGTTCCTGGATAGTTCGGATAGTTTGAAGAAGCTGAACGAACTTGATTAATCACTAAAAGCTTTGAAAAACGTAAACTAGCAATTTTGAATGACGTTTTCGTGCACGTCGCCGTCGTAGTCCCTAATAAAAGTAATAAGAGTCAGACGCCGGCGCTAGCCACCACACCACTGCACTTCTACTTACACGTAGGGGGTAGGTACAATGTATCTAATGTACTCACCTACAGACTAGTTCACCATCCAATGCATCATACTCATCAATTGTGGAATAGGATACTCGACCACCAATAACTGCACCAATGATGTAAACCAGCCATGTCAACCGACCTTTGTAGGAACATGCGCATGAATATTAATCTCCAATTCAAAACCCACCGAGATTACCAAGTGATTTTACAACGGACCTACTTGAATTAACGGACTGTCATCTCCGTGATGAAGCCTTCGTGACCAATCAATCAAACTACAAAAGTTCTTCGAATGAAAAACGAAGTCAAAAAGGAAACAATAAGAATATAACTTTATAAAATCCAACGTCGTCAAGCTGATTATTGAAACTTGACTTGATTCGCGTTTTCTTTAAGGGACTGAGGAGAAGGGCTTGAACTGTCGTTCTATATACTTTCCTGCACAAAACGGTACTTTGATGATCTGTTGATGTAAAATCCTCATTTGTTACCTTCCTGAATTGCCATATCTGTGGTAGAAGCTGAGGTGTTGCGAACCAGCTCTTGATAGTTCTGTGCTGCTTGGTCAAATAAGGAGATTAACAGTTGGCAGGTTTTCTCGTATTCACACCTTCCAAACGTGGAGAGCTGAAACGGAACAATCCAAAACCATTTCGTATCACTGAGCTCGCAAAGCACAGAATGGCCTTTAGTTGAGTGTGGAAGATACTTTCGTGTTTCCCATGCGTTTTTCTTGCTACGTTAGTCGTTGGCAACACAAAACTTCGCGCCACTCGCTCCAACAATTTTAGTCAACTGTTACTTTCCCGTCTGAATTTTCCCGCACTTGGTGCCAGCTACATGTATTATGTTTAGTCCTAATTGGCTAAATTCTGCGGGAGGAATTTCTAACACTGCAGAATCGTACAATGTAGAATTGTACATCATATCACCATTGAGTAAGGAGTAAGAACTCTACCCGTGCACCATGGCTGTATTTCACATTTTCAGTTTTCAGCTTTTCAACAGCAGTAAGCAACTGCTGAGACTTGGACCATGTTGATTGCAAAACTTAGGGTATCGTAAACGCAAACCCACATATAAACGACAATTTATTTTAAGAATGGTGCACGTGTACCCATGTGGTGAAACATGACTAAAAGGGACTATGTCAGGTGAAGCGCATGCGCATTGGAGTCCCGGTTTAGGCTAATATGGACAACATAAATCGACGGAACTAGTGCTCCAGGAGCAAAAACGTACAAAAATACCGAAAAAAACAGCTTCTGCAATGACCAAAGACCGTTTTCCTAAACGTTCTGACGATTGAACGCGATTCAAAGTGATGGAAACAGATAAGTCAATTTGCTGACGGGCAATTGAAAAAGTTGGGCCAACATTTTCAAAGCGATTCTCGTGAACTCGCGCACGTTCACCAGCTGGCATAATATAATACCTTTAAGGGTAGCCACTAAATCATCTACCATTGACAGTCTTTCGCGTGATGTCACGGCGGCCATGTTGGAGGAGTAGAAAATTATTTTGGGAATTGAATTCCATTTTCATGCAAATTCTTCCCTTTGTTTCAGTAAACCAATATGGCTGCTGGTCAGGTGAACGAAAACACTATATACCATGTCCTAGTTTTTTAGCGCTGAAGAGCCAAAACTGAAAAAAAGCGGCATGGCTGAGCATTTTACCTGGTCAAGTTGCTGCTGAACTGTACCGGTATCATCCAAAGGATCCTCTACACTGTCCCTACAAATTTGGAGGAGCAATACAAGCACCTTTAAAGTACCTTTCAATGTTTCAATACACCTTTCATATTATAAATAGTCATATTTTTCAAGCCTCTTATTTATTACCTCGGGAATAAAATGGGCATCTCTTACTGACCTTATCACTGCCTCAACAGAAGCCAGCCTTGAAGTAACATAAGCTTTGGTAACCTGCATATGACAATTTTTTTTTGTGGTTATTTTCGTAGCACTTGTGAATGCTCAAAGGAACAGCGCCCAACTCACGTGGACACTCACGAAATCAAAGGGCTCTATCAGCGAAGTCGTGAATGTGGTGGTGGTGGTCGTACTTTATTTAGACACGTTGCACAGGCTCGTGTAAACGTGTACGTGTAAAACTATATGCTAAAAAATCAAGATAAAATAAGTATCTATTAACGAAGTGAAAAAAAAAGGGAGCAGGAAAATAAGCAAAATTATATGCTAAGATATAATACAGATATATATATGTACATAATTAATTACTAATATGACATGTACATTTGATACTAGGGAAGAGACTTAGTTGACGAAGCTTAGTCTTAAAAGCATTAAAGGAAGAAATTGTTGTAATGTTGTCTGGGAGGTTATTCCATAGCCTACTTGTGATATAAGTAAAGAAGTAGTGTAAGAGCTTAAGAGTTGTAGGTAGGCTGCTGAAGCACTTGATTTCCTCTGAGGTTATGCTATTGCGGTAGGAGAACATCGGTAGTACATAAGTAGGGGCAAAATCATAAATACACTTGTGTAGCAAAAGTAAGGCCTGAACGTAACGCCGGTGTTCAAGGCTGTTGAGTTGAACTAACTTAAGTAAACTCTCATACGTACATGATTTATCACAGTTGAATAATGTTCTAATAGCACCGTTACCATGGCAACAGTTAGGACCTAGCAAACACCCTTAAAAAATGCCTGACTGTAATTTATTATACAGATATCAAGACGTTGCCCTTCTGAAAGGATCGACAGGGTTGTAATCTTTCGCCATTGGACACCCATTTTAGTTGTGGAAACCCTTTTGAGCCACCTTAAATCATATTTTAATGTAAACACAATGTTAAGTGGTCTTACCTCGGGCACATAAGATTCTAGAAGGTGTGGTTCTGTGTTTTTTACATAAGGCATTGAGGCAACCATCCTTTGCCATAAACTCAAAAGGTAATGTAAACTGTTAGGAGCAAACTGCCACATCTAAGGATAACAATAACAAAATAATAACAGTTTGCACAAGATTCAAATTGAACTTTACAATAAACAATATCCATAATACCACCAATGCCATGATTCATAACTTGATAACTTTTTTTAAAATAAACTTAAAATAAACATTAACAAAGATACAAACCACAAAAAGGGAAGAAAACTTACATTTTACCAAGGGAGACTTATTCACCATTTAACAAATAAGACGCCAAAATATGTGAATATTTTCGCTAGTGTAAAAACATAGACCACTTCTTACTGACAGTATTTTTCCTTACAGAAATGTATTTTTCAATTTCCACTTTATCCCTTACCGACTTATGTAGTCGGAAAATTGTAATCTTTTATCATAAAGAGCATTACACCTTTTGCTGGTGATTACCAGAAAATATACTTTCAAGAATGCAGGTATCAGGTTCATTAACATCAAAATACATTCATTTTCGTTGTTTTCAAATTCATTACGCATTTCTGCATATTTATAAACATACATTAACACGTATAGGCTACCATTTACACGATAGGGCATTCTGTAGTGCTCATATACAAACATTAAGGCCCTTCTTTAGTTCAATAGTTGGTTTTCAACCAATCTCTAGGGGCAGGGATCACAATGGTGAAATGTGCAACTACTGGTGGACGAACAAAGAAAGCTAATGAGATCTATTGTTTTCGTCTACCAGCATGGCGGAGATGACGTAACGTGAAAACCAACAATAAGGAGAGTAAAATTTCAATAACATTTTTAATGTGTGCGCAGACGCCACAAACACATCAACGTAGTACATGTCTTTCATGTCACTAAAAAAATGTTTGCACTATCAAAGTTCAGAAAAACATTGCCAGTATTACTGGATTTCTTCGCCATTTAAGCACAGTGGCAAATATCTTTGCATAAGACGATACCACTGGGAGCATTTGTGGGCGGTTATAGTACCGACGTTTCGCTGGCATGCTTTCAACAGTAGCTCCTGTCGGTAATCGCCTAATGCAACTCCTTGACGCTTTGCTTCTTCTTGGTCATTCATCCGGGCCTGAATTTCTGGGCGAGAAATATCTGCTTTAACAGCTGCGTTAAGCACACTTACTGCCCGTTCCACTATATTTAGAAATGGGCTGTGTGGTGGTAACATTCTTAACTCTGTGTTGGCGCCAGGGGGATCAGGATTAAGGTGCGAGGGAGCTCCGTCATGAATAAAAATCACGTGCTCGTCAGGATTTAGACGTTGCCTCGTTTGATGCAAGAATTCCGTTAACCTCTGCTCCTTCATTCGCCCAACTATTGCAGAATGGAAGACGAGACCGGTGATCGGTGAGACTGCCATAGTTACAGTAACATTTCGTCCACGTTGTCCGCACACTTGTCTATAGGCTCTCTCGCCCCTTCTCGCTCGTCCATGGTTTCTAGGTGTCCAGATATTGTACCCGCATTCATCTACGAAAACACAGTGATTCACAACACCAATGGCTAGGAACCAGTTGGCATAGTCGATACGCCTCTGTATCACATCTGGTTTGTTGCGTTCAGCCGGAACTGGTCTGGGTAACTTGACGCGCAAAAGCATCCCATCTAGCGCCCTCGCCACTGTCCGGTCGTGGACTTGCGGTTTTCCTGGGAGACGCCTTCGAAGCTCACCGTTCATTTGCGCCAGAGTCAGGAGACAGTTTTCATCGATGATTTCGCTCAAGCATTGTTTCATGTCGTCATCAACGCGGACGTTGTTTCGACCACCACGTGATCTTTCTGCAATTCTTCCTTCTCTGAGGTATCGCGCCACAATGCTTCTTGCAGTTGATCTGTTGACTCCTAATGTGTCAGCCACCAAAATGTAGTCTTCGCGTGGATCTTCGAAGGCCCTGACAATTCGCTCCCGGTGCTCCAATGGGATTCTAGTTCTCCTGTTTCTCTCAGCCATGGTAACAGTACAAGTGGACAGTGCAGCGTTCTGCTGTGTGCTGTACATATGCTCATGTACACGCACACTAGCGCACATTTAGCAATTTTAAGTGTACTTTTGAATAGGCGATTACGTAACTCTTTCACAAACATGTACCTGTAATCTTCGCACACTTCGCACAATGCTGTAAAATTAACATATTCATATCTTAATGGAAAGGTTCACATTTCAGGTGTTATTCCACCCCGATATTGTGCGAAAAACTCAGTTGTTATTTAAATTTCATTCTCCTCATTGAACTAAAAAGAGGCGTTAATGTTTGTGTATTAGCACAAAAGAATGCCCCATCCTGAAAATGGTAGCCTGTACGTGTTAATGTATGTTTATAAATGCTTTAATGCTTAAAGGAAGTATTTTACAATTATAATCAAATGATTAAGGGGTGAACAAGACGACAAGCCGTTTAACACACCGTACATGATTTCTTTTTCCATCAGAGTTTGTATCATATTTTGTATGCATTCTATTTATTTATTTCTACCACAGGAGGATACCGTTATAAGGCGATCGGGGCGTTAGAGGTTGTTTTGCATGTAAGCTCGTCGATTTTCGTTTTCGCTTTTGCAGTGAATGAGATTGATTGTCCTGTTTTAGAATCACCTTCCATTGACTTGGTATAGCCGAGATCAAGTTATAGAATTGTAAAAAGTTGCACTGGATGTTAACGTTTTGTAAAACGTTTTGTGTGAAATAAAACCATTTTGTTCATTGCTAACAAACCAAGAAAGTGTTCGAATCCTGTGTCGATTCCAGTTTGGGAAGAACACAGATACTTTGTTTATTTTGATAAAGCGGTTGTTCCATACTACATGGTTTATCATCATCACCATCACAATCACAATCACCATCACCATCCTCATCCTCATCTATTTGTCCTTCATAATGTACAGCATAGAGTTTTGGCAAGGAGACCTCAAGAAACCACCAGGCTTATAAGAGACGCCACCTCGAATATCAAATGTGTGCTGCGTATGTGCGGCTTGGCCAATTCACGATTTTTTAAATAAAAACACCAACGTCTTTTTCTTAAAAGTGAGAAAGCCACATCTACATGAACAAGTTACTGATACCATAATCTCTTCATTCGCTTTTAGGGCATTATTATTTATCTCTTGGCAGTGTAAGATTATATCACTGTAGAACTTTGGCAATTGCTCATTTCTGCGTAAAAATTTGTGTCATAATTGCATTTAAGAGGACTCTTCCACCTACATACGAAAGAAAGGGTAATGGAATAAATTTCCATGGGCCGTTGCCGTAAGAACGAAAGCGTTTTACCAGGTTATTTTGAAGGCTTTTTCAAATAATCACAAATCAGTCATATTGAGTCCTCCTTCATTCTTATTTTTCCCAATAGTTTTTCTTTTTCCATGCACAGATAAATATTATTTTATTTACTTCAGAGGTTAACTCTTTTGGAGTTGCTAATACACTGCAAATAATTCTCATTTTAGAAATTGAAACAGCTTAAACTATATTGATTCTGCCATACACAGAAATATTCCTAGAAGACCAAGCATTTACAATTTCTTTCAGCTGATTTAACTTGTCAACACAAATTCTTTCTAATTGCTAACTTGTTCATTGTATGAGAAGTAGACACTGGGCGTAACTAGGCTCATCTGTTAACCTTAAGTTTACAACTGTGTCTTTCCGATGACGGAAGGAACCGAACCATAATAATTCTGTTTTGGACTGTAGTATCAAACAGTACTAGTATGACTAGATAACTTGGTTGAAACCATTTACAGCTGGAATGATTGTACAATAAATGTACCAAGAGCGTCAAAGAAAGAAAATCACCTCATTCAGGGAAAGCCTGCTTCAGGGCAGCGCACTTTTTTACACCACGCAACAAATTTGTGGAACTCTCTTCCACGCGCTCTCACCAATAGTGCTAGCTTGCAAAGTTTTAAGAGAGGGAGTTAAAGGAATTCCTCTTTTCCTAAGAGTATGCCAGAATAGTTCTAAGAGTATTTTAATTTAAGCAATATAATACATTTTAATAGATTTCAATTTAATAGATTCTTCAGTTTCAATATTTTATCGAATTTTCTTATTGTAATTAGTTTTTTAAAAGCCAATTATGGAAAAACTAATAAAGTTATTATTATTATTATTATCATCATTATTATTATTATTATTATTATTATTATTATTAAGCTCAGACTACAAGATTTTACAACTAAGTTGATAATGTGAACTAGCCACCGGTGGCTAATTCACATTATCAACTTAGTTGATAAAACCAAATTATCTTGTAATACTCCCACCGACGCAGCACCACAGTTTCTTTAGAAACTTACCCCCTTTACAAGATTTTACAGTTGGTGGTGTGCACATTGAAGGCTGACACCTGTTCAAACTATTTTTTTCGACATACTGCTGTCTGAGCAGACACCAAAATAACAAAAAACCCATACGCTGCATAGGTATTATTCTAGCAGCAGCAATTCTCACCTGTAAACTGGTGACAGTGAACTTTGCTATGAGTGCTATGAAGTCACTGTACCCCTCCACTTTCACTATTTCCCCAAGTTGATAGTTAGACTTCAGTCTTGCCAGCAGCCGACAAAATTCATGATAATTATTGGGGTCTGCAAGAGACTGCAAAGACAACAGACTATTATTTTCCGAGTTCACGTCTGCCTCTTTTTCAGAGCGAGTCCAAGTGTGAAAGCTGTGTGATGGTAATTAGTTTTACTTTGTGTACAAATATTCATTTTCATAAGAAATACATTTTCATAAGAAAGACTTTGCACTTAGACTTGCTTTAAAAGCAAGGCTGAAGTGAATTTGGAAATGGGTTATTGAAAGGTTGGAGGAATGCAACCGTTACAACAAACAAAATCAACAAGCCATAGCACATAGCAGAGAATCCCCCTCACCTAAAAAAAAACAAAACAAAAACAAACAAACAAACAAACAAAAAAACATGTCCTTCAATGTATTATGACTGGGCCTGATATGAATCAAGGAAGAAGCCTGCATATTACTTACACCCTCCCCTGTCCAAGGAAAACATTTTAGAAAGAACAACAGAGGTGTACTGGTGCCTATACGGACAGAAGTTACTTAACAAGCACAACAACAAGCAAAAGTAGAATAATAACAATAGTGCCCACAAAATAACACTAACTCTCTAACCTTTTAGCCCAATCTTAATTTTGAGTTGGCATGTATGCTTACCATAACTAACATGTATTTGTAGAACGTGATCTGGTAGCTTACAGGGTATAATGCATGATAACTAAGCCAATAAAAACTCTTGAATTGCATTACCTGTTGATCCAGTTTTTAATAATAAACCTCATTCTACAAGTGCTTCTTGATTATTCAAACTCATCATCACAGCAATATGGTGCATAACCATCTGTCCTCGAACTCTAAAGACTAAGTTTTCATTTCACTCAACTTACCAAAGCCTGCTGTTTTGCAGCTGGACTAAAAAAACTACATGTACTGTAGCTCCCTTACCCATAATTTTACCATGCTGACTTATCAACAAACCTATCTCTCGGAGATTAATTTATTGTTACTTAATAAAAGAGCAGTTTGCCTTTCTGTAAAAAGCAGTCATCCCTTTTGGTATGATTAAACATACTAGGGCAGGAATTCACAGAAACCAAGTTTAAGATAATTTCTTTGCTCTTAAGAGATTTTACCTACAGTATGACTTTTGTGCAGTTAAAAAACAGGCTATCAGCTAAAAATTATTTGCGTAATCATTTTTCTTACCTGTGGGGATTCAAGAATTCCTTTGACACCTTGAACTAACTGTTCAAGGAACTTGGCTCTCTCAGTGTTGTTGAACAGTGATCGCCTAATTGATGCTAGTTGAACCAAACAAGAAAGAGCCTACAAAATTAAAAAAAAAAATGCACTATCTTAACAATTACAATATTGAAAGAAAGCCATCAGCATGTTTCAACACATGTACATGTAGGGCTGGAAGCTGGTGACAATATTGATACTCTCATAAAGGAGCATGATGTATTGCTAATATCTAATGCAGCTGGGTCATCATATTTTGGAAGATCTTCAGATAATTTATTGTATAGGCAAACTGATTCTACATGAAAAGGAGAATTCTGATTGGTTCCCTGAGCTGGCCAAATAATTTTGCAATATGGACCGCGAAGATGGACAAGTCACAAGGCAAGGTACATGGATAGAGGTTGCCAAACTGTTTTGATGTTCACACAGATAAAAAGAAAAATGCAAGAACTGTTTTTAGAGTTCCAGTATGAAACAGACCAATTTTACTTTCCAGATAATGTCTGTTAGCAATAAACAAGACTCAAGGAATAGAAACCAATGCATAAGAGAGCCATAATTATAATAAAACCTTATTGAACTTTCAGGCTTGGTTGGAATGCAGCAAATACTTTCCCGAATACAGACCAAACAAGCTAGTTCAATAACATCTCTAAAATTACATAATGAGCTTCAGATTGGAAATGGTAGCATGTACATTTTTACCCAAAAAGTAATAGTTACAAGACAAAAAACATGATTCTGAGAATAAACCATTGTTATCTAGGCAAATTGGAGAAGGCAGCATGGCAGAGTAGTCCTGGGTTCAATTCCCACTGTGACTCCTCGCTGGAGTTGTTCTAGGTAGTCCCTGGTTCACCTCCTCCGTTGCACTTGTAAATAGTTGGGATTCTTAAATCTGTTATTTTCATTGGTATTATTTGTTTCGTTGGCCCTGAAAAGCCCCTCAAGGGGAGTGGTCACTTAATAATAATTTAATTTAATTTGTAATAAATTTTGAACACAGTGTGTTGCCTTTTTTTAAGATTACCAAAGGCAATATGTTTCAATCATGACCTTATACAGCTTTAACTAGCTATTGTGATGTTCCATTCTACAGTATTTCATGTGCATCCTGTATCATGAAGTTGCCTAAAACTCCATGACACAGCCCCTTTAAAGGTTCTTTCAATGCCCTACATCGATATGTAAATCGTTCCTACTACATTTTACATCTTACTTACATGCATGGTTCTAGTTAAGGAAATTATTATTTTGGTACTGACATTGTGACATTATATCTTTAGTGATTTGCTTCCTTCATTCATATTCCTTTGATGTAAATGAATGTTTGTTTCACCAAGTGAAGTAACAATGTACTAAAGACAATGGTCACAACTTTCAGGGCTGAGAGTAGTTTGCTATACGGTTAAAACAAAGTGGACATTTAAAGGAAATCAAATAAACCTCACTGGTTGACCAAAAGCATAATACTCACCATGGGTGACAGTGAAGTTGGCAAAGCTCTGTACAGATCAAAAAACAGCTGAACTGTTGCAAAATTCAGGAAAGCTAAAAAAATCCATTAAAAAACAGACATAAACAACAACAGTTACCATAAAAAATACCTGCCACACTAGGAGATTATACGATCATGTACTTTAGTTTAGATTGCGCATGTACTTTAAGTTGGAGACTGTTGTAATACAAAAGTCATGTTAAACTTATGTGTTAACGAACCTCTATTGTTAATTGTCATCCCAGTACACCCTATACACATATCTTTATTGTTTGTTCTACATTATTGTCGCATATTTCCGTGCATGAACTTGCAAACTCTGGTTGAATAGCTGTAGAAAAACTTGGGTGAATTACTTCAAAATTTAATAAAAGTGTAGATTATTTTCCTAATGTGAAGAATCATGAGGAAACAGAGACTAAGGACAATTTTAGCTGGATTCACCAAGACAAAGAACTGAGTATTAAATGATTGAGGACCTCATCAATCAATCAATCAATCAATCAATCAATCAATCAATCAAGAACTTTATTTACAGTATATAAAAATCTAAAAATATTAAAATTCAACATACATACAGTAAGAATCACATAAGAGCATATCAAGCAGAACTACAGTCGTACAAGCAGAAATAAACCAAAAATTAACCTCTTACAAGCAGAAATAAACCAAACTCTCCTTGCATTTACCTCCTCTCCAGCTAGTTGGAATCTGGACTGTGCCAAGATCATCTGAGGATTCATCCATGGAAGTACCAATGAAGTCAAATGACAGACAGTTACACGTGAGTTGAAGAAGATGGCTCATTAATGTATGCTGTGAAAGACAGAACAGAAATCTATTAGTCAATTTAAGTTCTTGCAGATAATACAGTAAGAGAGGTATCATTGATGAGAAGTTGAATGGATGCAGTCTTACTGTATATGGGTACCAGTGATGTTTTGAAAGTTATGAAAAAAAAAAAACCCTTCAAAATATCACATCTTATGTACATATGTCACCCTTTCAATTGTTGTATCATTCAACGATTCTCGCCTTTTCCAGTTTCTTTAAATCAACTTGGTTGGTCACCATTAATAAAAACAACATTATACATTGGCTCAAAGATACATGAATTAATTATGTTCTTGTCACTGTGTATTACCCTCTATATGTACTGCACAGACTTGATACACGATAATTATTTTTGATATGTTCTTATAATGATATATTATTATCTGTCAATACAACTTTGCTTCTAGAGCACTTTAGGTATTGAACTCCGTAACTTCAAAATTAATGTCAATGATGTTGTTCAATCAGAAACTGCAAACTAATAACAAACCTGACTCCCATCTTGCAAGTTGAGCTGTTTGTTGTAGGCCTGGTGAGAAATACAGGCATCACCAAATTAATCAGAATTGCCTCTGAGTCCATCACCAAGTCAAGTAAACTTACCTCACGTAAAAGAGTTATGGACAAGTTAAAAATGTTGAAAAGTGATAAATCTCTGAATGAGGATGCAATCTTGGAGTAAAAATGAGAGAAGATATATATTAGACAAACATATAACTAACAAGACGTAAACTTGCTCGCGCAATGAATCAAAATGCCACTTCAAATTGACCAAGAAGACATGTCAGGTGGCTTCATCTACCAACTTCCCTGCATTCAATCTGAATGGCAGAGACCACGATACGTTATCTCTTTGAAAAGTACTTGCACAGGTTCTTCTTTGTACATGTACTGTACTCCATGATTATGCTTACCAAGACCTCAAACATAAAAGCACTGCACATACAATACTTGCCGTTTAATTGTGATAATGGTACAATTTGTTCTTGTACTGGTAGAAAATTGTTGATCACATGTATAATTATTTTGAACCAGTACAGATTTACAGATGTTTGGGTTTAAGGTTTGGTTTTCCCGGGGTTTGGGTTTATAAGTAGGGTTAAAGTTAATGTACCAGAGGTCAAAATTGAACTACTGACAACATATCTACCACAGCTAGCAAAGAAGGAATGTTGATGACCGCCTAAGAAATTAAGCTTTCATATCTGAGAATACCTTACATGTGAAGCTCACCTTTCTGTGTTTTGTGAGAGATCGTGTTGAGTCAGGCTAAGATATGGGGGAAAAATTACAAACATTAATTGAAAATAAATGAAATGGGTCTATGTCATCATGAAGTGGTTGCCAAAAAATTTAATAATACCGATTTCACAAATCCTTTGACTTTTCTAAAGGATTATAGTGCAAGAGCACAAATCAGCCTTATTTCTGGTAAGCAACTCCCTACCCCTGTTACCATTGCAAGATGATGCACAAACACCATTAGTGTACATGTATAATTATACAGTAAATCTGTGTCTATGCTGTACATTATACACCCATATAATTTAATCATCCCCAACCCAAGGTGTGTACCCTGTCGTCGGTCGTACTCTCCTGCCTACCCTAGGAATGTTCATGTGGCAAGTCTGTACCATAAACCATGGTGATAAGCCGCACTCGCAGATAGGCTGCCCCCCACGTTTGAGAGCTCAAATTTAGGGAAAAAAAGGTTTTCCAAAAAAAACAAAACAAAAAAAAATGTCCGCACTTCGTGACATAAAATTTCAAGTACTCTCCAATTCAACGAGTATAATTAGTAATTGCAAGAAAACTGGAGGGGAGCTACATTCATTTGATGTTCTCACAGATAAGCGGTACCCCCAATTTAGAGCTATATTTTTGGAAAAAATAGTGCATCTTATACACTGTTACATTACGTTAGGTCTAATTTCACATCAACTCATTACCCAGAAGTGCAAAGTCTCCATCCCCTTCGTTCTAGAGTGTTCATGCTTACTTAAGCAAACTGTCTACATAGATGTACCCTGTGGGAACTGGTGAAGAAACCACTGCTCGCAGGCTAAGGTACATGCAAAATTCTTCTCTTCCCATGAAAGAAGCATGATTAATATTAACAAGCTCCTTCTCAGCATTTGAAGCTATTCTGATTACTTGCAACATATACTTGCAAAAACCAGTATCTGAAAAGATTTGTTACTCTTATACTTCAATATTCCACTTGTCTAGGATAAGGAGACTGGAGAAACCTCGATTTTTTCTTTCACTTGATCAAATCACACCCAAATCCCAAGCAATAAAGCTAATGAGAAAGTGATATGCTTCAACATTGTGCAACATTTCTTGCTCAACAAATGTTGAACAATGTTGCAGCAACCTGTTGAATAGAACAGAGCTTGTGTTTATTTTTGTTCAACTCCGTTCGACAACATTCAACATTATTGAATGGCCTATTTCAACAGTTAACATGATCATTGGTCCATTTAATCTGTGTGTCACCCGCTCAAAAGGCACCAGGGTTCTAGGATGAAATGCCAGAGGTAAAATGCAAAAAATGATGGCAATAGGATGAATGCAGAGCAGGTGAAAATGACATCACAAGTCAATAACTATTCAATACACCCAACATGAGACAGGAAAAAAGGCCCCCAAATGGTTCCTGATTAAGTCATTAAAAAGTACAGATAACTTTTACCTGATTCATTTCACAAACAAGCTGTGACAAGACATGAACACCAATAATGCAATGATCTACAGAGCCCTGAAAAGAGTAACAGAAGGTAACACAGATGGATTGCATACACTGCATTACATGTAAATTTGATGAAGGTTCTGGGCCGAGTTGTTTGAAGAAGGGTTAGCACTGACCATGGCTCAAGTCTGATAAAAACCCTATACATTGTTTTTTATTTTATTTTATTTTATTAGCTTTGCCTTTAGGATACAAACACACACACACACACACACACACACACACACACACAAGAAAGAAAAAAAAGAACAAAAACAGAACATACAATGGCAGGGACATCGCAACAGCTACGTAGCCAATTACTGCGGGCCCAGAAATAAAATATATGTAAAAAGAAGGGAGAAAAAACACTTTACATGCAGCACAATATTGGTACATCTAGAAATCTTGTAGAGTTACATTTCAAACAGATGGTTTTAAAGTTCGAGGATTGTCCAGATTGTAGTTCATTCTAACAGGACGAGAGTAGTAGTCATAAAGAAAAGATTTAAAACTAGTAAGAGTAGCAATAGCTAAGTCCATTCTGCCAGTGAGTAGGTTCCAGATTCTGGTTGTTCTAATAAAAAAAGATTTCTGATATGTTGTTCTACATCTCTTGGGGACAAACATAGAAAAACTAGTAGCGGATGTTCGGGTCGTTCTAGCGCTTTCGCGCACGACAGGAACAACAGAAGGACTAAGGTGGACCAGATTATGCGTAGCCTTGTAAAAAAATACCATGTCAAGGAACTCATGCCAATAGCATACAGGCAGGAGGTCTAGAGATATTAACCTTTCCTTATGATATATTTCTGTGTTGAAAGGTAAATGGAGAATAAATTTGGTTGCACGTCTTTAAATTTTTTCAAGTTTGGAAATTAATTCAATTGCCTGAGGTGCCCAGACCTGAGTTGCGTACGCAAAATGTGTGCGCACTAGGGCAAGATACAAGGTGCGCCTTGTAGAGGTACTTCGGATGTACCTGGCATTCCTCCTAATGTATCCTAACAACTTGTTAGCACGTGCAGCTTGATGACAGACTTGGGCGCGCCACGTCAGGTCACATTCTAGTAAGACCACAAGGTCACACTCTTCCTCACAGGACTGGATGGTGCGGCCATTGACCTCATAGCTTGAAGAGATAGGCTTGACATTGCATAGACATTGCCATGGCATTTTATCCCGATTTAGCACTAACTCTGCTTTTAACAAGTCGGCCCTGAAGGAGAGATGGAAAACACCTAAGTGTAGTGTTCTGTTACTTGTCAGTTATCTTTCCCACAAATGTACTTTCCTGAACAGGTTTGTTGTACATGTACATACGAAATGGCACTTCTTAACCCACATAAAAATGTCACTAATCAGAGTTTTCCATTTAAGCCGGCAACATGCGATTTTGCCGCCTGCAACTGGCTCCATCACCAGCATCGCCAGCTCCTTCCTTTGCCAGAAGAATGTTTTAAATATCTATTTTTTTAACAGAACAACTTTATTAGTTCCCACTCTCAATCAAATTCTGCAACACTAAAATGATGCTCGGCAGTGATTTTGCCATGTGACAACTACGGAAATCAACTCATGCATTACTTGGTATTTTCAATTGATGAAGAGGATAATCATCAAGTTTATGGAGGTAATTTTGTTTTTAGGTCGAATGAATTATTCAAAATTTGAAAGCACACTTTTTATTACAAGCAAGCCCTTTCTTGGGCGTCAATGCATGTTCGGTAATCTTCACGTGTGAAGTTGGTGTACTCTGCAGGAAGTTTAGAAAGCTCAATTCTCTCAGGTGATGTCAGCAGTTTTCTTCATTTCAGGCCAACATAAACTCAAACTTGGTGCAAGGAAATTTAGGATTACTATGTACCAGAAAAAGGGGAATCTTTATTTTCTGCATTAAAACATATTAAGGCCTTGACATTAAGGTCTTCCACTTACGTATGTGTTACCACTGCAGAACTTTAGTTTAGCTTTAATCTGATTTGACATTACGTGAACATTACATGAAGTATAAGTTAAGGTGGCTGAACACAGTTTTTAAGTGCTTATACTTCCTCTACTGCAATATTTAGACTGTTTTTGCCTGAAAGCTCAAACCTGGTCACAAACAAGCACTACCACAAAGGTTTATACAAGTATTCTTGACAGTTTGGGTGCTCTGCAGTCCGTTGCCATGGTAATGCATCTGGATTAAAACAAGAGCTGAAGGATGCTTTTTTCTCATTTATCCAAAATTCACTTGTTAGTTTTTTTTTTCGCAGCATTTGCTTACTAAAAAAAAAAAAAACAGAAAATATAGTAAGTGTAACAGCTGTTATGATTGAATTTTAACTGACAAACTTTTCATAATTTGCTGACTGGCATTTACTGGTTTTCTCAAAAAAAGGTTAAATTTCAGATTTGTTTCTATACACCATTCATGTGTCGTCTGAAGTATTCTCATTCCAAATTTCTCAAAACCCTAACAACAACTGGTTCACAATAAATTGGGAAAAACAGGCAATAGCTGTCAGTCTCACATTTTTGAGGCAATGCGCATGTGCAGCATTTCGTACACATGATTTTTGATGCTTTGATTTACGTAATGGCAGTGAATTTATACCACATTTGCCGAACCATCAAGAGAAAAAATGAGTTTTTTGCCGTCGCTGTCATATTTGTTTTGTTTTTCAAAATCTGGCCTTTTCGTGGTCAGTGGTAAAAATACCACTGACCACGAAAAAACTGTGTTCAGCCACCTTAACTGAGAAGAACTGGGACCTGTATTGTAATGTATCAATAGTATTGTCTACCGGAAGTTGTGTTGGCGCATTCTGTAAACATGCAAAGGATCATGGGGTTTGGTGTGCGGGCCATGCTTTCCGGGTGTCATGGCGGCCAAATAAAGTGTAGTTCTTTTATAGTTAAATCTGGTTCATTACACGGCCATCCGGGCGTCATTGTTACACGTATGTACACACATGGCTTTTTTGGTCATGTAAAAATTTTGGTTTTGTAAAACTGGCTACACTTGTGGACAAATGGTGGTCAAAAATCTACAATAAATTGTGGCTGAGTTGGACTATTGATAACAGTATGGGTATACCAACATTGATGCACAAAATTATGAACGCACCTGAAGAAACTTTCCAACATCATCAACAATAGTTCTAAACACCAACTCAGTTTTCTGAACATCAAACCAGCTTAGCTTTGTCAACCTTGCCAGAAACTAATAAGGCAAACAGAACAGATAATTATTTCAGTGTCTGTAAGGCCTGTGGGGCTATTTGAGTCTGGTTAAATTTGTGAGGTGAAAATACCCCCCCCCCCCCCCAAAAAAAAAAAAATCATCATTGGTACGATTAAAAATTTGCTCAAAATTCCCACTTGAACTATATCAAGCCCTTATTTGTTTCATGGAAATTTCATTTCTCTGAATCACACCAGCAGCTGGCTAGCCCTACTACAGGGCTGTATGTGGTGAAGGGGGTGGCATGGCTTAAGCAAGACATTCAATCTTGCTTTCTACAAGGAAACTGCTCAAACTTTGACACACACACAAAAAAAGGGAAGGTTATCTTCACTTCACAAAAGTGCTCTTACAGGGCAAATACACATACATTGTAGGCTATGTAGATACTGAAGGTAAAAATTAGTTCAGCCTTATTTGAAATTTCCTTTGTCTGGTATTCATTATCATAAAAATGCTAAGAAAATAATGATGAATTAAACTACGGAGAAATATTTTTTACCTGAAATTCATTTTTATCTCCAATAAAAAATTATATATCAAAACCATACAGTAAACAGTACAACATGTGATCAATCCAGTATCTTGTTTGGTGGAATGGGCAGAGTGTAGACATCATATATGCTGCACATTGGTTATACATTAGTGTAGATATTATACAATGTACATTCACCTATTACAGGATGTAACATGAATTTGCAAGTGACTAGCTCTCAGTTGCCTTGACAGCTCAGTTGGTAGAGCAGTGTGCAGTGCAGCACAATCGCAGTCATGGGATAGCATGACTGTGAGAGCATGAAGCAACAGGGAGTATTCCTACTCCCCTATGGCCAGGATGCTGGATCACTGCAGGGTCACCACCCCCCCCCCCCCCCCCCCCCCCCCCCCCCCCCCCCCC
>BLFK01000917.1:115754-120754 GCA_014634185.1 Astreopora myriophthalma
CCCCCCCCAACGGTATGTTGCCAGTACCCATTTATACACTAGGATGGAGAGAGACTGTGGAGCAAAGTTTCTTGTCTAAGGAAATGACATGATGGCAGAGCCAGGCACATTGAATAAATGCGCTTACAAGAACCAACAAAGCTCATTAGATAACTGGTGTAATCATGCTAGCTGTGATCAACACAGTGCCTCAGATTTGGTTGATTGAAATCCATGTTAGGGAAGGATTTCAATTCACAAAATCCACAATCAAAATCATTTTCAGATTCTGTATTTGATTGGAAATCCAAAGAACTGGAATTTCCCAAATGAAAGCACCCTTGATTCAAAGGAACCCACTGACATACATGTATGTACCTGTATCAGTGACTGTGAAACATAAGATGCCAAATTTGGTCTTGTTCCAAGGTAGGTCAGGACATAGTTTCCTATTAAACAGCAATAAAATAATTTAATAGAAAATTCCACTAAAAAATGGAAAATTGTTCAAAAACTTTAATTGACTTTAAAGTGTCTATATGGTCTGTGGGGTTTTTCTTGTTTTTGTAATTTTATGAAGTGCAGATAACTGCCTGAACATTTTTTTTGCATTCTGGCCCGTTTTCGCCCTGAAATTTTGGTTTAAAAGTCCTGTTTGAGCCACGCCCCTCATGGCTGGCCGAGGACTCAGGGGATTGGTGTTCAATGACGTCACTTCAGTAAGCGCCCATGTTTACGTTTCACGCGTAGACCTTGACGAAGTGCGTATTTGCGTGTGTATTCTTTGTAAATTACCGGCTGGACCAGCGAGCTTCCTTTCTAAGAAAGAGTCTTGTTCATTATTCATGGATTATACAAGTGACGAGGACTTTCTTTCTGAAAGCGGTGACAGCAGTGTTTCGACAGAGTCATGCAGGGAAGAGATTGAGTTCGAAGAACCGGAAGAAATAGACCCTAACTCAAACGAAGTCGAAAGCGATTTGGAGGAAGGGCCGTACTCCGAGGAGCCACTTGCTCCACTTGATCAATGGATGGAAGAGTACACTCGCGAAAGGAAACTCATCGAGGAGAGACAACAGGAGTTGCAAAACCGACTGGAAAGACTCGTTGAAAATAACATCTAGTTAGTTGGTCGCCATCTTGTACTCTTCTTTTAGCTTGGGTTGCAAAGTTTGCACGCACATCGAATTGTGAGGGAAGATTTATTTGCAGGAAATCTTCACGGGAAACCTCCCTTACTGAAATGACGTCACGGCTTGACTTGTTCCAAGGCTCTTTTTTGGATCGATTACTCGGCCAGATGCGAGGGGCGTGGCTCAAGCGGGACTTTTAAACCGAGATTTCTAGGCGAAAACGGGCCAGAATGGAAAAAAAAATTAGGCAGTTATCTACGCTTCATAAAGTTACCAAAACCAGAAAAAACCCACAGACCATATAGACACTTTAACTGAAAGAGTGAGAGTGTGATTCAACATTCTAAAATGGGAAATTAAAGGAAACCATGAAACCATCTGTCCTGTTCAATATTTCAGCAATGATAATTTTCAGTAGCCACTTTTTAAATATTGAAAATTAACACTATAGATATCTGACCAAAATACTCACTCATGTCAAGTCTCTGTTCAACAGGAAGAGTTGTATTTTTACTGATGAGTCTAGTCAATGAGGATGCAGCTATCAGCTGGGAATAGGAAGACTGCAAAATACAACACAAATAAAATTTCAAGTTTACAAAGCAAATAATACAGTTTGTAGAAGTTCACACCTCTACATGTACACGTAAATTATGCATCTGACCAGCTTTTAACTAAGTGGAAATTAGAAGAAATGGGAGGTCCTAACCAGTAATATTAAAACCGAAAATCAAATAAATGGCAGCTCTGTATGTGCTTCACACATCTGAATTTTTCACTTTGTCAGGACGTATTCAAAAGGTGGTCTAACACAAAAGGAAATCACGTTGTAGTTGTTCGGTCAATCAGTTGGCATGCTTTACCATGAAATGTTGTGACATTCATACTTACAAAATTCACAAGTTAGAGAATGGAATTATCCTTAAGAAAGTAATGATGAAGTGGCATAGACAGCAAGAGAGTTTATTGCATCAATTTGTAGCATTTATAACAACACTACATTAATACTGTACATGTAGTTGCACTCTCTCTGAATGAGTGTGACCATACGTGTAGTTGGTAAACTACAAGTCATCTTCCTACCCCTGGGACAGTCATGCGTAAAAATTGTAAGATGTAATTTATAAATAAGTAAAGCAATAAATACATGTATTATATATAAGTACACATGCTTCTTTGAATCAGCTACTTTGATTCCACTACACCAGAGACAAGAACCAACAACATACTCAACCCATAACTCAACTCTAAGAACTGAACATGGGAGACACTGCATGCTGCCAAAACTGCACAACCTCTCCTACCCAATGTTATTATTACCATTAGCTTTACAATTACTGACACCACCAACACCACCATTGTCATCATCAACAAAAAAGTTAACCATTAATACTCAATATTTCAGTATAAGCTTTCACGTTAAAACCACCAGCAGCAAAGAATTAATCTAAGAAGAGAAAACAAATGCTTTTGTTCTTGCCTAAACAAATGCCACAAGTCATATGCTAAACAATTCAAACCATTATGCGTATATGTCAACTCTCCCGGATACTGAATGTATCTCTCGGTCTCCTGTACAGGTCACCAAATCTCCCAGATAACGACAACTTTCGACCCTTGCTTAGCATTAACCAAAGATTTTATTACTAAATTTTCCCAGAGTGCAACCGATTTCAGTTTTCAAAGTTGTATCACCATTCCTGGTCACTGTGCATCCTTCACTCATTCTTTTAGGGTTACAAGCATTTCTCAAAGATAAAAACAATTGCCATTTCGAGACATTACGCTCATAATTGTAAGAGTAAAAGAGACTATGGAGATTGGATAGTCATTTAACCAATGAAAGTCTGCAAAAAAAAGAAAAAAAAAAGCCCAAGTTCCAAGTGAATTTCTTGCTTTCTGCTGTGCCAGCTCGTGAGTGCATTTATGCAGGATTTTAATAATATGCTTGTAGATTTTTCTTGCATAAAGAAGGACCTATTGGGCTACTAGCTCCTTGGATTCATGAAGATTAAAAATCTTATGGCTCAAAAGATGAAAATCATACCTTCTTTAGCTGTCAAATCAAAATGTCTTGAATTCTTAAGGTATGTTTGCTGTGCTATTGTCTAGAATATTCTAGTTATATGCAAGCAAAGGGTTAGGGTTCCACTCAACAGACATTGTCCAGGTTATAAGTTGTTGCTGTTTTTTTTTTCTTTTAGTATATTCTGTCTTGTCATTAATTTTGATGATTATAATTATAATCAGACATTTTGAATAAACTACAGAGGGCAGGAAATAAAGATAACAATGCAAGCATTTGTGCTCTCTATTAATTTAAACACAAACGTTGAAGTGGCTGGATCCGACTCGTTTTTCGTGTCCTCACAAAGTAAAATCTTGACAATTGCATTCTAGTAGATGAATCATTTGTTTTTAACTTGGAAAACGAAATCAAACACTTCCCTTTCAAGTTATCTAGAGATCTAGAGATACTAGTAGTTGTATTATTTAGAGAATACAAATGCCAACCACAAAACATATGACATTATCTCATAGCCCACTTCTTAAGGTGTCTAGTGCAAGTTGATACTGGGGAGACCCTGGTCAAAATTGTTCTTGGGGGAGGGGGGTAATTTAGGGTGTCCATTTCTAGGGGGTTCAATTTACAGGGAGTGGGTCGATGATAAGGGGGTTTGATGCAAAGAAAAAAAGTCTCCTGATTTTAGATCTCCAAGAGTTGACCTCTCTGTGCATGATGCTAATGAACTAAATATAAGCTCATTAAGACTTGAAAATCGCACGTGCAAATCAAACGATCCTTCAATTCGTGACCATACCTGTTTGGAACCAGAAGTTTAAACCAACAATTACACATAATACGAATAAAGTGTTATCGGCCATTCTTTAACAAACAGTCAAAAACCTTTTCTTTTGGCCGAAGAAATCATGGAATCAAGCGGTCAATCTGTGGAACGCCACTGACCGCCACATTTGTTACAAAATTCTGGCACAGGACAATAATTGACGAGATCTACACAAACAAAGGAATCACTCACTTTTACATTACATCAGACGATTCTAAAAAATTGAAAAACTCACATTTCCTCGTTCAAGAAGATACTGGCATTTTGTCAGGCAGTCGGGGGAGTTAGTAAACGTGGACAAGGCCCTCTCGGCTGCGTTCCGAGTTGCAGTATCCGTAGCCTCGTACAGCTGCTTGCAGAGGAGGTCGAGCTGTGCGATCTCCTACGTAGCACAAAGTGGTGTTAATGCATATCGTATACTATTAATGATGGCACAAGGAATTATTACGATCTCAATAAACAAGTTTCTCCCCGCTACCTGTTCCTCCATATTTTGTTTTGGAACCAGACGTGGCCAGGCGACATTACATGCGCATGGAACCAGGTACCGCTGATGACGTCATCTTGTGCAGGCTCCAAAGTACAATTTTGGCGGGAGAAAACGTGCACTAAACTTGCGCTGTATGGGTCATTCAAACAACGAGAAAATAACGAGAGGCTTGAGTGCAGAGTTGTTCAAAGCAGGGTGAGCGCTAACCTTGGTATTTATCCCGGTTTAGCACTAGCCGTGCTTCGAACAATTTGCCTCAGGACCCTTACAGTGATTGCAATGCGCTGAATTCTGAGGGAGAAAGAGGATGGGTGAGAGCTGAGGTGGGAGGAGAAGTGTGCCAGGAGGCAATAATAGACATCAAAGAGGAATTGAAAAGTTTACACTGGCTAAAATTATCGTCTCGGACGTTTCGGCTACAACTGTTGCCTTCTTCAGCAAAGATAAAAATGCAAATGTTTAACGGTGTCCTGTACAGTAATATTAAATATCTCGAAAAATTTTCTTGAGGTAACAAGTCACTAGTCCCTAGAGCATTATTGATGACGC
>BLFK01000917.1:125754-128951 GCA_014634185.1 Astreopora myriophthalma
TATAGAGGCGTTTACATAACCATTCTAACAATTCGTCAAAGACCCAGTCACTTAAGCGAAAAGAGGAAAAAAAAACAATGAAAAAAATCACCATACCAAAAAAATATAGGAGCGGTGGCTTCGAGACTCCTGGTCCTTTGATCACGGGTCCACGAATCAATGCCAAAAAAAAAAAAAAAACAACAATTCGACGAGGGCTAAACAGAAGATTGGGCTGCTTCTTCTATAATTTCATCACGGCATTGAAATGATGAATTTATCAACAATGACATACGAGGGAAAAAATCCCGAGTGCTACTGAAAGACCTTTTCAAAATTTCCCGGGAGAGCATGGCCCCGCACCTCCCTTGGAGGCTCGAACCTCCGGCACTCGCTTGGTCCCCCTCCTCGTTGGATCGCACCCTCCCGCAAAAAAAAAAAACTTGCCTACGGGCAAGGACCTTCCCATTACTACAATGGAGGTCATAAGTGTTGGGACAGTTCACGTAGTCGGCGATGTCCCAGCGGGCAAATTTATCACACAATTCATTCCATCCAATTGATTTGGCGCCCTTTTTCGAGTTTACCGGGGATACGTCGCAAGTACATCTGGGGCACCACTGCGATGCAACTGGGACGAAAAAATCAATTCAACCGGCGACCACAACGCAGGTCATCGCAGGCATATGAGAACCAGGCTTAAGTCGCCGACCTACCTGCGACACAGTCGCTGGTAGTGCCTGGGATACGTTTCGACGTATGAGAATATACGCCGACGGCATAAAAAACCATCGCAGGTCTTTACCGCCGGCATGCCTGCGAAGTTGACTTGAGTTCGACCTCGCAGGCACGTCGGCGGTTCTTCGGGAACGCCGGCGATGAAAATGCTTTATGAGAACATAGTCGGCGATGTCCCAGCGGGAAAATTTATCCACAATTCATTTCATCCAACTGATTTGACGCCCTTTTTCGAGTTCACCGGGGATACGTCGCAGGTTCGCCTTCAGCGCCCCTAGGACGAAAAATCAATCCAACCGGCGACTACAACGCAGGTCATCGCAGGTAGGTTGGCGGCATGTGAGAACCAGGCTTAACGTTGTTTCTGAAACATTAAACTTTGTTGCATAATGCACGAACAGAGGTCCAGGAAGGATTCGCACCATTTCGTCAGCGATTTGAAATCCAAAGATCCCAACATGTGATAAGAAGTCATTTTAATGGTTTTTGTGTTGTCTAATTATGTTAAAATTACCTGTGATTTACTCCCAGTGGTAATTCTCAATCAGTTTTATCTTATTTATGACAATACAAGGTGTTTCAAATCAGTGTTTGTTGTCTTTTTCTACAAAACTTCATCGCACTTAATGGTTGGCGGCGTCTTCCTGGTGGGGAGATGACTGTAATGGCCCGCAAGCCCAGTTTTTAGAGTTGCCGTTTGAACTAAAAAGTAACTAAAATCACACAATTGCTTTTGACAAAAATTTCGCTTCCAGAATGCGAAAGTGATAAGTGAGATACAGTCTTGTAAAAATGGGCATGAATTTTTAAACATCACGTAGAACAATTACTTCTCACTCGAACAGTGCGGCACTACTTGAGATTTCACATCAATATTCGAGTCATGCTGGAAAGACGTGTAACGCCAGCACTAGACACTCACTTTCACGTCTCTCACTTTCAACATTCCTTGATCACAGCCAACGATCGCACCCAAAAGTTCGCAAGCGATAGTGGGTGGGGCAGTGATGTGAAAATTCAGCCCCATTCCACGTACAGGTCAGTAGTTTGGGTAGTTCCTCTGGAAACATGTGGAGGCAGATGACACAAAAAATCAAGAACGTAAAACTCTGCCTATGATATTTACTAAAGCGGTTTTGTTCACAAGACAATGTTCCCCATCTGCGATACTAGCATCATTGTGAAATCCGACAGCAGCCGCAAGCCTGCTGAAACTGCTTCCAAATGTGAGAAGAAGATAGTCGCCCTCGGCAAGAAGGAAGATATCTACAAGCACATCTCTGATAACATCACTGGTTTGCCAGCCAAACTCTAGATGCCTCGGTTGAAAATCCAAAGTAATGACATCGTCAGAGAAATGCTTCCTCACTGCAGTTTTCACCGCCTTGTCATCCACGGCCAAAAACCATTTTAAGTCTGTCAAGTTTGAGTTGACATGTTCTTGTATTGTTTTACTCTGTTCACGTGCACATAGGAAGAAGAGTGTTGTGTTATGTGAACGATAACTAAACTCATTGGTGCTCCCCCAGTGATGATCGCTGGTTCGTATATGTATTCCAAGAAGAGGAGGTTTTCTGTCTAGTGATAGCTTTGCTTGTTTTAACGCTCGTACCATGGCGCTGCTTCTTTTAAAAAGGAAATGAAATCCACAGCCCAACAACTTTGAGGGCGTAGATGGAAGTCCCTTTCTGTCAGCTTGTTTTCTGAGAAAGGGGTTCCTCCGCAACTCCTGTACAAAATGCCATATAGTTCCTATTGCCTCCAGGCGAGTTGGTAATTTGGACTCAAAATCAATCTTCAAAGCCCATTTGGAAAACCCTTCCTCTGAAGTAATAATACTATCCTCATACCCTTTTGGAGGACCGGACACACCCCAATAACTCTTATGAAAATAACCAAATGAATCCAGTGGCAAATCCCAGTTAATCTGGTTTGGTTCTAGGTAGTCTACCAGTTTACCTGGTCCACCCCAGTTTATAAGAAATACCCTATTTGTCAGCAAGGCGAGAAAGAACAGAGAAACAATTCCCTGAACACGATTGCCAATACCACCATGTGCATCACTGGCACAGGTATAACCAAGATACTTAGAAGACTTGGGAGCCTTCAATGCCATCTTTTGAAACTCACAGTACTCTTTTTGCCAGGAATAGCCACACTGTTCCACAAAAATGGGTTGACATACAGATGGGCCTTCTGCAGAAAAGAGAGAGACAAATGTTATTATTAAATACTCGGCCTTTTCCCTTCTGTGGGTCATCAAAAGCATTCCACTCTACGCAAGGTTTTAAAATAATAACCTTGCATAACTACCCTGCAGTGGGAAATTGAAATTGTAGAATATCATTAATCTTATTCACTTGAAAGAGACCTGCTCTTAAAAATAAGCACCACCATCATTTAAAAGTACCACACTTGCGCAAACAACAATAACTATACTAATAACTACTACACTTGCGTTATTGCACCCCCCCCCCCCC
>BLFK01000917.1:128961-133961 GCA_014634185.1 Astreopora myriophthalma
CCCCCTCAATTACTCAATTTGGGTTTTGGGTTGGTTATTCAATAAAGTATTTCATTGACAACACAAAGTTCGGAGTTCCACAGGGTACTGTGCTCGGACTAACATCAATTTATTACTTATATCAATGGCATTGTCTGTAATCTACACTCCAGCATCAAGTTCTTTGCCTTCGTGAAATAAACTCTGCCCTGAACAAGAAATCCTGCATGAGGATATAACCACCCTGATCCAATGTTCTCAGGACTGGCTGAGCTAGCTTTAGCTAGTTTTATTAATAGACTGTAATATGTAAATATAAGTATGCATTTTTACTTGTATATTCAATAAAGACTAAATGAGTAAATGTAATGTAATGCATGACAATTTGTGGAACCACATAACATCTCAGTAATGACTATGATGTGTTAGGTCATGATATTTGTACTTTATTACTTACTTAATTAATTTGCTTATTTTTTAATTCTTAGCATCCTGCATAGCTGTCTGACTCTAAGGATTATAATAAATGAAATGAAATGATGAGATAAGTGAGGATGTACGAGAGAGGGAGAAGAACAACGCACTCAGTCATGTTTCCTCACTCTCCCCAATCCCTCGCCATCTGAGCCCCAAACTTGCATAATTGCTTCACTGTCACTCACCATTAAGAGACCCATAAGGACCTGTGGGGAAAATAGGATAACTGCTCAGCTTCCCAAATTACCTGCTCTTTCCACAACCCTTTGTTCAATTCTTCAAGCTTAAAATTAGGTACCTAAGGTCAAGGGAGGTGAATGGAACCCTTACAGTAACTGTCATCACAACGTACAAAGCTGTGAAATAACTGTGAAACATGTTTGGTTTTAACCATGATTTTTCCTTGAACTTTCTCTGTTGTAATTTTCAAGCTTTAGCACAAAGACCCTACTTCTGGAAGATAACAGGAGTTGACAGGTGTAGATCAAATAATATTGCACTGTTGTCAGGATAATTAATACCTACAATGAATAAGTGCAACTAAGCCAAAATATTTTTTGTTTTTAATATAAATCTCTCCACTGAAAGAAAACATATTTTTTGATCTGTACCTCAAAATTTTGCTTTTTAAGTGCCACGCAAGTTACATGAAGTTAGCAAAACTAGCAGTCATACTGACCCACAACAATGCTATGAGAGGCATGGGTCTATTCTTGGTTTTACAACATAAACTGTTTTGCAATGCAAATGTTCTTTCAAAACTTCCAAAGTCTCTCACAGCTCGGTTGTGGGTCCACATGACTGCTAGTTTTGCTAACTTTACATGCTAGTGCAACACATAAAAGGCTAAATTTCTAGGTGAAAATGGTTTACATGTTTGCTATAGGTGAGAATATAAGCGTAAGGAACAACTCGCTCAGTTGACGAAAATTTGTGTATTTATCGCACTACTTCCACTTGACAGTCAACTAAGGGAAAATGCAACCTACAACAACGACAAATGACCGCAAGTCTTGTGGAATTACGCTTCATAACTCAGAGTGAATCGCCTTCAAAAAATACTGGACTCGCTGCTAACAGGCAGGTCACATGTAACAGGGCACCTAGCTGCTACAATAAGAATTATCTTAAACTAAAAATTATTGCCTTTAAGGACACTTTAAGAAATCATGTATCAGTACCTTTGTGCTTGCTGAATGCTTTAAACACAATTAAGATGCCAAACACCACCAGGATGAAAAACATGTACTTAATTCGTCTAAGCCGCTATAATGAAAAGTAAAAGCTGTTGTTAGCTGTCAGAAAATGAGATCTTGCTTAAAACAGAGGAAACAATAATTGAACGAATGAGTAATTTCATTTTGTCAAGTTTAATACAGGCAGCCCATAAGGAGCACTTGGGTTCGCCAAAATGACTACAAAATGTCTGGTACTTGAAATAAATTACAGGACTTTATGCATGACAACCATTAACAACAAAAAAAACTGATGGGTTCCTTATATGTTATTTTATCACATCACAGCCAAAAACATAGCAACAAACAGTGGTGTGATTTGGCAGTGGAGTGTCACCCTATTTTTTCCCTCTCCATCATAGTGCCATATTCTGTAACTGTGGCAACTCACCTACCTTTGCTGGTGTTTGAGTGGACCAGCACACAGTTGTTATCAACTAAAGCTGAGTTCCTCCCGCGGGTTTTGAGAAACAAGGGAACATTATTAATTTAAACTGGGGAACAGGGGAACAAAAACAAAATATCTCGGGGAACAAGGGCACACAAACCATTTTTGGGATTAAAAAGCTGGGAAAAAGTTCGGAATTAATTTCAGGAACAAGGGAACACAAGCAAAATTTTTTAAGAGAACAAGGGAACAACGACCCCCAAGTGAGAGGGGCTTAAAGCTCACGATTGAACTTCAGCATTCAAAGTATACAGTGATTAAATACCATAAACCTTCCTGTCAAAACTTATCCGAGCTTTGTGCTTATGTGCTTCAACTGCCAAGTTATAAAACTTTTCATTACTCGGATTATGCATTTTCTCTGGTCATCGTACACTTCATCGTTGGTTTTTGTTTCGTTTCCTGAGAAACGAAAAGTAACGTAACGTATCTATTTTGACTTGAGGGTAAACTATTTACACAGTGAGGTGTAGTGGCCAAACAAAATAGAGTCTGTAATTAAAAATGTAAACAGGTGCAACTACAGAATACAGGGCCACACAGGGCCAGCACATGCAAATTAGTTAGAAGCTTTTGTAGAACGAGACACACAACAATGGGGGGTTTGGCTTGCTTTGTTCTGTTTCCACAAGATAGCCGAAACTGTAGCAACAAGCCACCACAAAAAAGTTATTTCCATATCATTGAATAACAAAAGCTCCCATTGTTGTGTGTCTCGTTCTACAAAAGCTTTTAACTAATTTGCATGTGCTGGCCCTGTGTGGCCCTGTATTCTGTAGTTGCTCCGCGTTGACCTTCAGAAAATGTGTCGGTCTCACGAAAACGCCTTCACTTACCAGCATATGAATAGGGTGTATTGTCATCTGTCTCGTTGTTAAATTAACGAGAAGGAAATATGCAAATATGTGAATTATTATGAAATATTATGAAAATTACGAAATCACTACTATGAAATCACTCGACTAAAACAAGTTGTTTTGTTGCCCTATACACTGGCAAATAGATTGGTTTAAGTACCCATTCATTAAGCATATTATCCAAAATTACTGAAATATCGCCCGAAATACCACTTACGATCGTCGTCGCGAAACGTCCCTGGCACAAATACATTTTCCGCCCCTCTTTGTTGCAAAGACTCGAAGATTCTCTCCTACGAGCAGCAATTAAGCTGGTCGAGGGCTGTGATCGTTGCCTCACACGCCCTCGTCAAAGCCTGATTTAGGCAAGGCCGATCGACGCCAGGTCATTTTTGGCCAAAAACTATGGCAGCAGTATACGAACCTTCTAATACAAAATATTTTCATGCGTTTACTGAAGATTAGGCGTTAGCCCGCGTCCTCCGCTCGCTAAGCCACTCGGGGAGAGAGGCGTCTGAAAACATTGAACCCAGGCTCCCTCTATTTTCCAATGACGGGGAAGGAAAAGAGAGAGAGACTGGGCTCGAAGATGGCGTTAATATGCTCTCTGGTGTCGTCACAATCTCGTACCCAGAGTCCTCGGGCTCTTTGGTCAGCGGGTGGGTGACAACCCCCTGACCAAAGAGCCTGAGGACGCTGGGTACGAGATTGGTGTCGTCACCAGTCAAATGCAGTAATTTATGCACCTTCCCGTGAAAACAGGTGGTCCATGCTTGGTATGTGACAGTTCCGACTGTTACGCAACTGACGATTTAAATTAACATAAAGCGAAGCCGGTGACTCGCGGCGATCCCGTCCTAGAAATTGGTCTCGCATCACATTGTATGGAGAATAAAATATCGTTGATTTACAACCCTAAATACTTTAAAATATCCACGTTTTTTTAGTAAGATGACTAAAAAAGCTCACCTATTGTGTGTCCGTTGTGCTTTTTCGGTATTTTCGCTGTTTTGGGCTTTTTATGCCACCACTGTTCTTCCCTTCATAAGACGGAGTCAAGGCTGCACACACCGGTTTCGACCGTTTTCAACTTGGAGGCGGTTTGCGTCCATAAAATCCATCCGATCGGAAATTTTTTCGCCCACAGTTAACGCTCTATGATCCTTACACCCGCACAAATGTCTCTTGTTCGAAAATCCTCGCGCATTACGCTGAAAATGGGCATTGACCACCGCCGATTCCACGATCGCTTCTGTGTACGGACCTTGTGATATCGTGGTCGGACACGGCCGCGGAAGAGGCTTAGGCCCGAGATCAAATTTCGCGTAACCCTGGGTGGTACAGTCAATTAATGTACATTAATGAGCAAGGCGATAATTCACTCAGGGGATGGTGTAAGTAATTTACATTAAATGACTGTACCATCCCTGGTTACGCGAAATTTGATCTCGGGCCTAAGCCTCTTCCACGGCCGTGTCCGACCACGATATCACAAGGTCCGTACACAGAAGCGATCGTGGAATCGGCGGTGGTCAATTCCCATTTTCAGCGTAATGCGCGAGGATTTTCGAACAAGAGACATTTGTGCGGGTGTAAGGATCATAGAGCGTTAACTGTGGGCGAAAAAATTTCCGATCGGATGGATTTTATGGACGCAAACCGCCTCCGAGTTGAAAACGGTCGAAACCGGTGTGTGCAGCCTTGACTCCGTCTTATGAAGGGAAGAACAGTGGTGGCATAAAAAGCCCAAAACAGCGAAAATAAAGAAAAAGCACAACGGACACACAATAGGTGAGCTTTTTTAGTCATCTTACTAAAAAAAGTGGATATTTTAAAGTATTTAGGGTTGTAAATCAACGATATTTTATTCTCCATACAACGTCTTATAAAGCGCTCAAATTCTCAACGGTTTTCGTTTAACCTAACACCGCGTAAGTTCCAACTCGCACAGCCGTGACGCCTTATGAATAAATCGATAATTTTTTTTTAAGAATTCCTCCTCAA